>PVKM010035944.1:0-14970 GCA_004027735.1 Carollia perspicillata
TCACAAAGAGGAATAGGGATGAGTGGTCAAGGCTAAACTTGTTTGCTAAGTTGGTGGGAAGAAACTGAGCTTCCTTCAGTCCTTCAGCATGTCTCAATGTCCATGACAGTGACAGTGATTCCTGGGTGGCAGCTCAGTGCTGAGGCACGAATTGGAGGGAGCACCCTGCAGTGACGTTAGAAGGAAGACCAACAGGGCTTAAATACAAATCACTTTATATGGTGGTGAGAGCCAGAGTTGTGTTTGGGGTGACACTGATGACCTCGTCTGGGATACCAGGTCAATGGTGCTGCCTTCCATGAGGACAGGAAGGCAGGAGTTTGCAGGGAAGATGCAGCATGTGTGGGGTAGGGGTTACAGGCCCTCTAGTGATGTCTGGGTGTTGTTACTAGATGGTCCCACCTCACAGGAAAGGATTCTGGGGGTCTGGCTGATTTGCTATTTCCCTCAGGGACAGGATGCAAGAGAAAAAGACTGGTATGACCCAGAGTGGTCCACCAAATCTTTCCCAGCTCAGACTCTTGCCAGCTGGGCACCCTTTCTGAGCTGAAGATCCCTCCTTTGAGAAGTAGACATAATAAATATTCACCTGCGGGATAACTGCACGGGTGTTAAATGAGACAACCCTCCACAGATCTCCCTACTGTTAGCTCGTGATGAAAAGATGCATGGGGTTCTTATGGGCTGAACTCTATGCTATGAATCCACACTCTGACGTTCTAATCCCAGGGCTTAAGAATGTGACTATTTGAAAACCGGATCATTTAAAGGTAAAATAGTCCAGAGGGTCAACTGGTGTCCTTAGAAAAAAAGGTTAGGACACAGACACACACACTCAAAAGACCACATGAGGACAGAGAAGACAGCTATTTGCAAGCCAAGGAGAGAGGCATCAGGAGAATCCAACCCTGCTGACGCCTTGACTAGATTTCTAGTCTCCAAATGTATGAGGAAATAGATTTGTCGTTTAAGCTAACCAGTATGAAGTCCTTTGTTATAGCAGCCCAAGCAGACTAATTAAAGGTCCACTGTCATCTAGGAAGGTCTGCAGACCATCCCGAAAATGAAGAGAGACCCAAGAGGAGAATCTCTCATGGTGCAGCTTTGCTGGAAGAGAAGGGAAATGCAGCGGGTCAGATTTCTTGAGACACTGGGCCGTGGACTTGGGATCAATGTTTGGATCCCCAACCTAACTGGGGGTCACTAGAGATTCCCCTTCCAATCCCAGCCCAGGTTCAGTTTCCACTAGTGGAAAGTGGGGATAGTGAGCAGACAGGCCTCAGGGGTTGTGGGAGGATATAAACATCTCAAGAGCCAACAAAGGGGCTAGTCTTGGAGTCCTGATCTTTCTGGAAGGTGAAATGGGTGATGGGGCAGCAATACATTTGAGGGGGGTGGGGGGGTCAACCCAAGGAGAAAGTTGAGATTTTTTTTTTAAGTTGAGATATTATACCTAAGGTGCCTTCTTGGGTTGGGCAGGTTGGCTGGGTTCCCACCTGCCTCTTCCCTAAACTCAAATCCTCCAGCCAGGAGGAGACAAAGAGTGACTACATGGCCTGGACCACCCAAACACCACCATGGGACCTCAAGTAAAAACCAGTTATACTTCAAGGGCCCTCTGAACACCAAATTAAATTTATCCAGCTTCTACCCTCCTTGGGATTTGAATGTTTTCAGGCTAAGTTAAAGCATTTCTTTGCTGAAAAGCTACTGCCCTTAGTTGCTTAAAAAGTGATTTTTTAAAAGATTTTATTTATTTACTTTTAGAGAGAGGAGAAGGGGGTGAAGAAAGGAAAAGAAACATTGATCATTTGCCTATCATACCTGCTCCAACCTAGGACCAATCCCACAACCCAAGCATGCATCCTAACTGGGAATCCAATCAGTGGCCATTGGCTCTGTGGAACAATGCCCAACCAACTGGTCCACATCAGTGAGAATTAAAAAGTGACTTTGTTTCCAACCCTGAATGATCCCAAGGTTTTACATCACATGTCATCCAAATTATGGGGAATATTATAAAATAACTCTATCAGGTAGTACCTCTGACTCAAAAAACTACACTGTCAACCCACAACCTTCTGGAAAAATTGAAAAAAGCTGTGGCATTCTTAAATTAAAATCAGCAGAACTTTTAAAAGCCATTGAGCTCCCTTGGCCAAAGGAATTTTCTCACTTGCCCTTATGATCATGTAGTCCACTCATTCAGGGGCAAGTCAGTGATTTCTGTTGTAGCACTGAGTGGAAGGCCCATGTGTTCAGGGATTTCAGCTTGCATACCACGGTCTGCCTATTACATGCAGGCATAGCAAACTAGTACAAGGGACACAGGTACTATACTCTGTCCCTATCATCAACTCGTTAAAGCCCCCTTGTAGACCTGAAAAGAAGTATGAAAACATAAATGGCTATCCTTCAAAATGAAGTAGAAAAAGGTTGAATTACAGTGCATAGAGCAGGAAGTGTAAACATGAATATGCCAAAAGATACAGTCCCTGGTATCAATATCTAACTTCTGACAAGGCTTTTACTCATCATTCCACAAAAGCAACTCCTGACAACTAATATTTCCTTCTCCAAATACAAAGTGCATTCTCTCCAAGGGAAAGTAAATTAAGAAGTATGTTGTTTACTTTTGTTCTGTGTGATGAATTAAAAAATTTATTTTCTTCCAAAGTTCTACTTCTCAACATTCGCTCACATTATGGCTTTGTGTGGATGTGATTTCAATCTTTTTTTCATCTTTATTGAGGTATAATCGACAAACATGTACAATATTAATAATAGGTGTTGTGATTTTAAACATATGCATTGTGAAAAGCAGCTTAGGCTTTTGATTTGGGAGAGGTGCTTCTTTTTTAAAAAAAGTTTACAATTTACTAAAAACCCAGAGAAACTGGAATTTGTGAACAGCTAAAGGTGTAACTATGAAAGGTGTTTTATTTATCTGACAAATGGAAATTAAAGAAGTCTAAGGGGAAGTCTGAGTAGAAGAATATATAGTTTATACTCATGTCTATATTGAAACCATCTGGATTATTTAGAAGTAATTCAGAATTTTACATTTAATATGCAATATTAACCAATTATACAAGACATCAACACCTTAATAAACGATTTTTCAGTGAACAGAGGCAAGTGGCACACATAGGTGAATCCACTTAAAAGACACACCAGATAAAAACCATAAACATATATTTTATATCCTAATTGCAATCTACCTTTAAGTAACTAATAAAATTCAGCATTATCATATTTTAAAAGTATTTTTGTGTACTCAAGTTATCAGGTTCATACATTTTATTTTATTTTTTTAAAGATTTTATGTATTTATTTTTAGAGACAGGGGAAGGAGAAAGAGAGGAAGAGAAACATCAGTGTTTGGTTGCCTCTCACATGGCCCCCACTATCCTGCAACCCAGGCATGTGCTCTGACTGGGAATTGAGCTGACGACCCTTTGGTTCGCAGCCCGTGCTCAATCCACTGAGCTACACCACCTAGGGCTAGGTCCATACATTTTAGAAATGCATTAGGAAAAGCTTACACATTGACGTAACAGGAAGTTTAATGAAATAACCCACTATTGTGCCTGGGGATAGAAAGAAGAATCACCACGATGATGGCTATGATGGAAGGGTAAGATAGGATTCATGGAACTTCATAACAATATTTTCTGTTTATGGATATATTTGAAAATAGACATTACAAAGGTAGAGTGTGTCCCAGTATTGGTACTTTTACTTGTCAAGGAGGAAGCACTGAAAAGGGCTGGAGGTAGTGGTTTAAAGGATGCAAGCATGTATGGAAACATCAAAACTCTATGGTAAAAAAAATGGTATGTTTTAAATTAATTACACTTATATAAAAGGTTTTTAAAATGTTTAAAACTTACCACTTCCTAACTATTTTACTATTATCATAGATGTTTTTATTGTATTTTTATGCATTACAATTTGCCTCCCTTACACTTACCTCCCTCCGTCCCACTGTTCATGTCCTTCAGTCCTTTTTCCTATTGCTTGAACCTTCACCCCTACCTTCCCCCTATCAATGTTAAGGTTACTTATTTCTACTATCAGTATGCTGGAAAAAATATATACTCGTGTGCTGCTAGAATAGTTTACCATATCCATGTTCAGTGACATCATTTTGGCAGTTCGAAACTTGACCATGGCGAGAGTTTTTACACCAGGGAAATGGACAAAAGATTACAAACCTAGACTTGACTTAAAGTATTATCGAACATTTAGACTTAAAGTGGTGAAGAATGTTCACAAAGCACATTATACTTATGTGTGATACATTAGAGAAAAGTTTAATTTACTTTCCCCAAGAGGAAAGGGGCCAGGTGTGGAGAATTATATAGACGCTGAGGTGTTGGGGCTTTGAGGTTTTATTGGATTATAAAAGGGAGGTAGTTTGCTATCGGGGTCATTGCAACTCAGGAAGTTTCTACTGGTTTTGCAGAAGCTGCAGCTGGGTCCAATGTTATCATTGGCCTGCAGCTGTGAGGGACAGCTAGTCACCTGTTCTTGCTTTTCCAGTTGTTTTCCTATCCTGGGAACATAAGCTCATAACAATAAAGTGGCAGACATGTTTAATAAGGTCACAGGCCTGCTTGGCAAATGGCACTAGCTTTGTCCTCTAATTTCCCGTCTGGGTTTTTAAGATCATTTTACAGCTGTATCTCAGTACTTGCCATTAATTCATTCTGAAACTCATGATGAATGCTGAAACTGACAAGTACCGAGCAAGCAATGAGTGATGAAGCATTTTCTCTTGTGGCCAGCGTCATGACTCAAACAAGTTCTAGCAAGTGCTATGAGTCCCTAGAAAGCACTGAGTCATTTTTTTTTTCTTCTCTTCAAAATGCAATGAGTACAGGGTTTGGCAGTTCTTAACTTGATGAGTACTGAGGTATGACTATATGCTTAATGACTTGCGGGAGTATGGACAAAGGTCTCATCTTACGTCTACTTTCTACTGCTTTCAGCTATACATATCCTCATGCATAGTTGTCCCTACATGAGGGTCTGGGTATGGGTCATTATAGGGAAGAGGATGGAATTAGGTAGCTCAGAAAGTGGGAGCTGTGGCTGGAGGCCATTTGTGGAGGGAATCTCCCAGAGGCTGGCTGCTCTATTGAATGTAGGATATGAAATATTTGAAAAGACGTGGCCACAAAAGCTGCTATAGGCCCTAGGCAGGGAGTTAGCCAGGAAAACCAGGACAAGATACTGACCTAAAATTCCACCAGTCAAATCCTCCTGAGGCCCCCTCTTTATAGCATTTGTTGGCTTTGGAATATTTTTAAACTTGTTTTATATTTTTCCAGATCAGTTAATGAAAAATAAGAACAAAAACAAAAAACAGCAATCTTTGTTAAGCATAGCACAGGTTCCTCCCTGGTTAGCTGTTAAGTCTAGGGCCCACCTATTCTGTAGGACTACTTCTTCTAGGAAGGTGATTTGTTCTTGTAGGGGATTAATTTGGTTGGCTAAGTCAATTATCTGTTGAGTTACTTCTAAAGAGAGTCCCTGGACTGTAAAAATGGAGTTCAAAAGTCCTCTGATGCCAGTCCCTACTCTGACTGGAATGCCAATTATGGTGATTACGACTAAGTCCCCCTTTTTATGGATTGGGAGTATAAGGGGAAAGGTATATTGTCATCGATGAGGGTAAGTATGGGAATAACTTTAACGAGAGTTCAAGTGCCTGTCCAGTTAGCAGGTAAATACAGATAGGCCTAATCCCTGCAGAAGTAGATGCAATTTTTCGAGTTTAGGCAAATATCAGTTATGATATTGAAGGCTTGCATAATCCTTTACTGCATGTCTCAATGTCAGAGGTCGCAGCTAGAACAGTTCCTGCCAGTGGGAGTGGGCATGTAGTGTGAATTAGAAAAGAAATTGAAGACTCAGTTGAAAGGGGGAATTGTAGAGTCCCAGCCAATATTACAATTTTGGAGAGTGGATAACTTTTTATAGTTATCAGTTTGTTCTTTGTTTTGTGGCTAGAATCAGAAGTTATGATTATTTGAAGGGGCACTTGTTCTGGGGGTCTGGGCAAATAGAAGTCCAAAAGTAACTAGCTTGCTTCCACAGGATAGTTATATTGGGCGGGGGGTGGGGGGTGGGGATATGGCTTCTGTAAAAGGGAGAGGTGGAGTAGCAGGCTGGGCTAGTTGAGGAAGTAGTATCCAAAGAGGCCCATGACTGAGGAGATAGGATAAACTGCAGTTCTTAGATACATTAGAAAAGGACCCACCTGATGGCCCGGTGTATTCTCAGCCGTTAAGGCAGAGGAAGGCTTGGCTAAAAAGATCTGTAGAGGAAGTTATTGGTCCTCGAATATTACATTGGGCTTGTTGGTGTAGGTGACTGAGAAGTATGTGATCTGCTGTTGGCTTAACCCTTTTATTAATGGCCCATCTTGGTCAACTGAAGTAGGTGGGGACTGGACAAGTAGGTCTCTAATTGGCTCCATTCTGAAGGAGGGATAAGAATCACTCCTAGTCCCCTCTGAGAGACGTTGGCGCAGATCCAACAATTCTTGTAGGGGGAAGTGGCCTCATTGCTTAGAAAACGAAGAGCCTCCTGCACTGTAGGTAGGTAAGGGTTTTGGAAGAGAATGTGTTCCAAGGAAGAAAAGATTAGAAGGAGAAAAACTAGGGTTCCAAGCAAGGACACAGATCTCTTACCAAGACTGGCATGGAGTTGTAAAATAAGGGAATTACCTAATAGCATCAGATCACGTCAGGTATATTCCAGGACTCACATGTCCAACAGCTGGACTTTGGTGAGGGAGAGCTTGTTATCCAAAGTTGCTTCGCAGGCATAGGAGAGAAGGGTAGGGTCCTCGGGAGGATCCTCCTGTGAAACATTCTTAGGCGGGTCAGTGGGTTTGAATTGGGAGACTTGTATCCACGATGGAAGTCCTGAGCGTTCTGCTGTCTATTGGCAGGGATGGCGCCGAGAAAGGTGTAGGGGTTAGGAACAACAGGATGAGGGGGGAAGACCGCCTCATGTATGATTCAGAGGTCCTGTGCTAGCTGATAGGAGCCACATGTTTTCCCGCAGTGGAGAGAGTTACCCAAAGCTAAGTTTATTTCAGGTGTGATGGTTTCACAGCTTTATCCACGTCAAAGCACACCAAACATTATACATTAGATAAATGCACTTGGTTGCAAGTCACATATACATATATGTGAATAAAGCAAGGAAAACCGGTTTCAAATAAAGACTGAGATGCACTAATTTCTTAAGAAATTAGATTGGCAACCCTACTTGAACTCTACCACCTCTCTCCTCATGTCCTGAGAGACGTCACCTTGCCTCAGTGACAGCAAATATCAGCAAGCAGTGCCGACTATTACCATCCGAATCGCCAGGAATGCTGACTAGGTCACAGGGACACATCTTATGATCCTTTTTCTCTCTAGCTTTGTATACTTGCCTGTAGAGTAATGAGCTGGAGGTGAACACCCCAGAAAGGCTAGGGAAGTCCACAAAGCACTAGATTATTTTCCTTGTCAAAGACCTCAGCTAGAGAAAACAGTTATGGAGGTCTTCAAAATGTCTGTACACACAGATTACAAAAGCTACAGTCCCTGGAATAGCAACTTCTGCTCACCATTAAATACACGGTGTCTGTCCCAACAGTGGTTTGACCCATTCCTCAGTCTTACAAAAAACCACACCAGCCTACAAAATTTTGTGCATCATGGCACATGGCTCCCTTACATGAACTGTGGAGGTGGTCCCCTCAGCATACCTGGGAATTATGTAATATATACTGTGAATTCACACAAATACACTATGAATTCATAAAATTCCCAAAAGCACAATAAATGCCTCCTCTTCAGGGTACTTTTGACCTCCCTAATAACCAGAGCACCGGGCTGCAAATCAGGAGCACAGTCATTCAATCTTACTTTCTAAGCCTTGGGAAGCAATATAAAATGAATATTGGACAAAGAGTGATTTTCTGCCATCATAACACCTCTTTCAAAGCAGTAGGAGTTTGGGACTCCCACAAAATCTGCTCACCACTACATGCTAACGGGCCACGACCCTGCTTTTCAATGATCCCATTAACTAAATAGAAACACCAATATTCAAGGTCCAATAGCAAAACGGAAATTTACAGAAAGATCATACACCCGAGCAATGTACAGCAAGCAGTTTCCAGGTTGGTGAATTAGCACCTTCAAAAATTTATCACAGCAAAATGTGAGAACGAAATGTGCTAAGGGAGGTAGGTAGTCCTTGTTAGCTGAAGATGGGTCCTCTGGACCCACGCTTGGTCAAGGCCATCTCATTATCCGAGAGGAAAGAATGAGGATCCTGTTAAGACTTTGCAATGCTCATAATTTCCTTAAGCAAAAGGAGAACAAAGGTCACCTTTCCTGAGCATGCTGAGGTGATGGCTTGACGTGTACTGTGCAGGTGAGCCGGGCGGCAGAGGTAAAATGGCTTCAGTCACAAAAACTGGGAGTGACGACCAACTGTTAATAGCCCTGGGCAGGTGGAAGGTGCAGTGCAACTCGTTAAAGCCTCACTTGCACCTGAAACTTATGAGGACTCTATCCCAGTGTATGTTTTGCTGAAAAAGGTTGAAATCCAGGTAAACGGCTCCCCGAGTCTCCTCCAAGGTTGCTTTACTAAGAGAGAAAATAAAACTTGCCCAGGACATTTAAGGCTTTTCTGCAGTATAAATTTTCTGGAGCAGAACAAGGGGAGAATTGTGGCTAAAAGATTTTCCACATTTCGCCCTGGATGGTGTAATGTACTGAATGCAGGCCTGAGAAGCAAGAGGCCACTGGTTCAATTCCCAGTCAGGTCACATGCCTGGATTGTGGGCCAGGTCCCCAGTAGGGGACAACCACACACTGATGTCTCTCCCTTGCTCTCTAAAAATGAAATCTTAAAAAAAAGATTTTTCATGTTTACTATACCCACTTTCTTTCCCCACTGTAAACTGGTATGAAATGAAGCCAGAGAAATGGCTAAATAATTCCACATATTTGCAACACTCATTAATGCTTTTCTCCAGAATGAACTGGACAGTGATGAATAACATTGGAGAGTTTTATAAAGAATTTCCCACAATAACTGTACTGATAAGACATTTCTATTTCTTTTAAGATTTTATTTATTTATTTATTTTTAGGCATAAGGGAAAGGAGGGAGAAAGAGAGGGAGAGAAGCATCAATGTGTGGTTGCCTCTTGCATGCACCACACTAGGGACCCAGCCCACAACCCAGGCATGTGCCCTGACTGGGAATCGAACCAGTGACCCTTCAGTTCCCAGGCCAGCACTCAATCCACTGACCCACACCAGCCAGGGCTGATAAAGACATTTCTTAAATGTGAACTTTATATCAGATGAAGTGAAGTATTTGTATAACCCTGGCTGCCTTGGTTAAAGCATTGTCCTGATACCCCAGGGCTAAGGATCGATCCTTGGTCATGACACACATAATAATCAACTAATGAATATATAATTAAGTGGAACATCAAATCAATATTTCTCCCGCTTCTCCTTCTCTCTATTCTCCATCTAAAATGAAATAAAAAAAAAAAAAACTTGGCCACAGGTTTTTCCACATTTGTTTCACTCATAAGGCTTTGCTCTACTATGAAGTATGACGTATCAGGGAAAGGCTAGAGCTTTGTCTAGCCTTCCCTCATTTGTGCACTCATAAGGTCGTTTCCCCATATAACCTTTGCAGTGATCAATGAGCTTACTGCTTTGTCGGACTTGCCACATCACTACACTACTAAAGGCTTTTCTGCAGTATGAAGTCTCCGGTGGTCAATGAGAGTAGATCTTTGTTTGAAGGATGCCCACAATCATAACATTCATACAGCTTTTCACCATTGTGAACACTCTCATGTCTAAAAAGGGAAGATTTGCAGCTAAAATATTTCCCACATTTAGTACATTCATAAGGTCTATCAGCACTGTGTACCTTCCGGTGTTTAACCAAGTTCGAGCTCTGGTTAAAACATTTCCCACATTCGCCACACTCATAGGGTTTTTCGCCAGAATGAACTCAACGATGCTCAGTAAGGCACCACCGTTGACTAAAGGATTTCCCACATTCACCACACTCATACAACTTTTCTCCAGTGTGACCTCTCTGGTGTTTAGTAAGGATAGATTTGCAGCTAAAGCATTTCCCACAATCACTACACTTATATGGCTTTTCTCCAGTGTGAACTCTGCCATGTGTTAGGAGATGATATTTGCGACTAAAAGATTTCCCACATACACTACACTCATAAGGCTTTTCACCAGTGTGAGCTCTGCGGTGCTCAACGAGCTTACCGCTTTGTCTAAAAGACTTCCCACAATCACTACACTCAAAAGGCTTTTCACCACTGTGAATCCTCTGATGTTTGATGAGAAAAAAGGAAAGGCAAAAAGATTTTCCACATTCACTACACTCGTAAGGTTTTTCACCAGTGTGAATTCTCTGATGCTGAACAAGGACAAATTTGTGGCGAAAGCATTTCCCACAAACACTGCACTCATACTGCTTTTCTCCACTGTGAATTCTCCCGCGTTGAATGAAGCTGGAGCTTTGACTGAAGGACTTTTCACGATCACTACAATCTTGCAACTTTTCTCCAGTACGAACTCCCCTGTGTGGAATGAGTTTCAAAATTTGTCTGAAGGCCTTCCCACCTTTGCTACCCTCATAAAGCTCTTTTCCAGAACAGATACTCTCACGCTGAACAAGTTTCTGCCTGTGGCTGGCAGCTTCTTCACGTTCAACTGATGGATGATGACTTTTTCTCCCATGAAAGGCCTGCCCACTCTCACTGCCACTGTGTGGCTCTTCAGTGTTAGGAATGGCCAGATGCCGGAGAAAGCTTGAGATGCTGGGAAGTCTTTCCCAATATCCCTACTGGTGAAAGGTGCCCCTAATACGTAAAAGCTGCACCTAGTCACAAAGGAGACCCTGTCCATATGTCCTTTCCAGGGCTTCTCTCCACTGGCAGGCCTTTGCCGCTGGTGTCGGTTTCCACTGAAACAGAAGTCTCTCATACATGCATCACTGAAGAATGCTTTCTGCTCAAGGTATGCTGCTTGGAACTCAGATGCAAAATATCTTTCGAGATTGAGACACAGTGCTCACAGGGATGGGTCTTTTGAGTTGTTGGGGCTTTCTTAGAAGCCTCCACCTGTGACTCTCCTACAGATACACTCTGCTCACAAGGGGCCTCCTCATATTCCATTTTATGCCTACAAGCTGAAAGCAGAGAAATGCTGAGAAAATTGATGTGGACTTTGGTGGGAGGGGCAAGACATAACAAAGGTGTGTTAGACACAATACAATGGTTTCATGAGATTGCCTAAAACTCTGAGAACTTAGGCATATTGAATGAAATGTTGCTTTGCAATGCTGGGCCTCTAAAGATCACAAAAAGAAGAGACCTCACTATAAAAAGGACACAAACACGGCATGCACCACATGGAAAAGAAGCAGATCTCCAATTGATGTTCTGTTAACAGTGTGCATCAGGACTTGTCTACCAGTGACCTGGGCAAGATGTGCTGGAGATTAGTTATGTCCTGTTCCTAGTAAAATTCAGTAAATAAGTAGCTGGTGTTTGAAGACTATTTAAGGTGTATGCGCAGCTTATAAAACCTGCACAGGTCAATGCTGGGGAAAATTGCAGAGGGAGCCTTCCAGGGGAATGGGTGATGCATAGAGGCCACAAACGTGTAAGGTAGTCAGGAGCCAGGAAGTCACAGATGAAATAACAAGCCAGCGGAGTGTAGGATGGGAAAGCACAGGTAGAAAGGAGGTGTGGCCAGTGGCACTTGCATCAAAACAATACTGGACACAGGACAGGTTCTTCATATGTCTTGACCTCCACCAGTGGGCACTCACCAGAGCCAGGCCTCCTCTGAGACCTTCCTGCAGTGTCTACCCTAGGAAAGAACCAGTGTGCTCCTTACACCCTCTATTGTATTGTACTAGACTCAGAACATGAACAATTCGAGTATTAATGAAAGACAACAGATGTGATCAGGAAGCACTGGCCCAGTGCAACGTGACATGTCCTAATATTCATGGAAAATAGTATTACAAAAAATATATACCTCAAGGGCAGTTTTACAAGAACAGCCTGTGGTTAATGTAAGTAATGACCAAGACTAGGCACAGGCAGTCACAAAGGAATGTTAGCTAAGAAAAGCAGAGCAGAACTGGAGGCCATGGGTCTAAACATAGTCAACCTGCCACGGACAGGGTAAACAAGGGAGAATCTATTAGCTGTTTGGAAGACTCCTGCTGCCAGATACTTCTCTGCACTTTCTTTTTAAAAAATATTTTATTTATTTATTTTGTTAGAGATGGGGGAGGGAGGGAGAAAGTGAGGGGGAGAAATGTCAATGTGTGGTTGTCTCTCATGCACCTGCCCCACTGGCCCACAACCCAGGCATGTGCCCTGACTGGGAATTGAACCAGTGACCCTTTGGTTTGCAGGCCAGTGCTCAATCCACTGAATCACACAAGCCAGGGCTTCCCTGCACTTTCTTAGGCAACAGGTGTTAGAACTCCTTGGGAAGTTCATGGCTCAGGACACTCCAAACAGCTCAGCATTGGAAGCCACAGCACAGATGACAAGAAAGTAGGGGAAATCAGCAGAGCCTAAGGTCAGGCTGTGGGAAAGACAGAGCTACCTCTGAAGAAAATAGGGAAGGAAGGTCAACGCCTCAGAACACAATGAGAGATGTAAAGGTCTTACCCATAGATGCTACAAGGGCAAAGATTTCCAGCATCACATCACAGTACAGAAGTCTCTGAGCCTCATCAAGGAGCCTCCACTCCTCTTGGGAGAAGGCAATGGCCACGTCTGCAAAGTTCATATCCTGTCAGAATGGGGACAGTTCATTCTATGATCAGCTTGTCTCCTAGGATTCCAAGTTTGTCCTACCCCCCACCCTCCACATCTACTTGCTCACTCGATTCCCCATATCAGAGAGGATACCAGGTTTTAGTGCCATCCGTGTCACTCTCCTTTTATTCCCACTGATACTCTATCTTCCCACAACAGTAGGAAGATGGCTGGATACCTGAGTTTTGGGCCTCGCACGTAGGTCACAATGCCTCTTGTCAATACAGTGGATATCACAAATGTAGGTTAGGGAGAGAAGCTGGCCATAAGTATTGTGTGAGTGATTTGACACTGGTCTTGTCAGACAGCACCCCTTTGGTCTCCTGGTTGTCCCTCCAACTCACAAAAAATATGGCCACCCTTCAACCTATGAGTCCAATGTTGGACCCCGAGGCCATCGGTTTACTAACCTCAGCACGTAATTGTTTGAACCACATGTCTCTCACAGCTACATCCCAATGGGCACGACTTCAAAGGGAGCAATGCCCTGCCATGATGAGGACACTGTGTCTCCTGATCAGCCTCTTAGCCAGGATTCTAATTTCAACACCTCCTTATCCATCTTCTGTTTACCCTTCTCCCACTCCTATCCCAGTAGATGTTTTCCATCAGTCACTACCTCATCAAGGTCCTACTGATCACTGTATCAGCCCTCAACAATAATAGGCACGTGGACAGACAAATGGAATCTAATCTCTGGACTGGGCATGTAGAATCACAACACCCCTTTTTTCAGGAAATTCTTCTAAGGTTTCCCATATCAGTTCTTCCAGTAACCACCAGACATGGGCTCATTCTTCATTCTTTCTCATGGCAAGGACAGGGCCTTGGGGCCATCAATTCACAATGCCCCCTCCATGTGCACCTCAGTCTTCCTACCATACCTCTCTCTCACAGTGCACACCCACAGACCCAGCCTCCTCCTGTCCACACCAGTTATTGCCTTGGCCTCTCTACTCATTACTCAGCATATGTAGTCCAGAGAATACATGGTAAATTCAAACAGGATCAAATACTACCCAGACTATGATGGTACCCACTAATGGTAGCTACCTTGATTCTTGCTGTGAAGGCCCCCCTCCCTGAGGGTTCCTTGATTAAATTTCACCTACTAAGAACCACATCAGCCCTGGCTGGTGTGGCTCAGTGGATTGAGTGCGGGCCTGCGAATCAAAGGATCGCGGTTCGATTCCCAGTCAGGGCACACGCCTGGGTTGCAGGCCAGTTCCCAGCAGGGGGCACATGAGAAGCAACCATACATTGATATTTCCCTCCCTTTCTCCTTCCCTTCCCCTCTAAAAAAGATAAATAAATAAAATATTTTAAAAAAGAACATCAGATCTCAGCCTTCCTCTCTCCACCACCTCACTGCTCTGGCCTGCGGAGCAGTCAACGAGGGTCCCGAGTCTACCTGAAACGGATGAATAGGCATGGGAACAAGAGGCGCGAAGAATGGCAGCAAGACAAAGGGTTCTGTTCAAGCTGCAAAACTTTATTTAAGCGGGGAGGTTATATAGGGACAGGAAAGGGAAAGTAGCCCTGATAGGTTGCCCCGGTGCAGTGTTCACCGCGTGCTCTTGTTAGTGATTGGTCAGTTAGGTGCGTGATCAGTACCTTGATTGGTAGCTGGTTCCCGTGCTCTATGGATGCCCCTAGGAGGCAATACTGGCTGCTCTGACCGCAGCATCCTGTTATGCTGGTGAGTGCAGCCTCTTGAGCTGACTGCATCAGCAAGCCAAGGCACCAACATCTCCTCCCTTTTTGTTTTTTAAGGCGAGGAGGTTGAATATTGTTTGGACATTAACCAGCTAGGGGAGGCAGTGGCCAGGCTCCTCCTGAGCTTGTCCTGAGCTCTATAAGTACCTTTCTCGGAGGAGAGGGTATGGGTACTAACCTCTATGCAAGCCGGCTTACCTCTCAGGAGACTCGAGAGTGGCCTTGTTTATAAGGGCCTCTCCTTGCAGTACTTTGTCGTGCACCTAGCGGTGTCCATTGCAGCAACTGGGCTGCAATGCAAACTCTCGAGGGTTATGCAGCTCCCGTGGGAGAGGGCC
>PVKM010035945.1:0-14980 GCA_004027735.1 Carollia perspicillata
TTGGGAGCATCTGATCTGGACACATACCTTGTTTGTTCTGTCCTCCTTGCCTTTATCCAAGCTGTTTCCTCCACCTGGGAAATCGTCCTCCAGCCACTCATCCTGTCAAAATGGCACCAGTCTTTTGAGACCTTCAGACCGATGTCCCCCTGACCTGTATTTTCCATGCCTTCAGTTTTTACGTTTATGGCCAGTTCCATGTAACCCAGCCTGACATTTAATGGTTCTACAATATTTGATGAATGCATTTTGACAGAGTCTTGTCCCCTAACTCAACTGTGCCTCATTTCCTGCCGTTCATCAGTACACGACAGGTGAGACATGAGTGGTAGTAAGGATATCCTTGCTGATGGGTTTAGTGGGAGTAGCCATTTGAGAATTCTCTCCCTCCCTCCCTGCCCACCTCCTTCACTTCTACTCTGTTCATTCCAAGTATTAAATGGACATATCAGCATAAGGGCCCATGGTAACTCACACACGAACAGGGTAGGATATCTTTACATTGTTGTTACTTATGGAGAGCCTAGCCCTAACTGAGTGTTAATTTGGAGCATGGAGCGAGGAAGCCCTTCAGTTCAGTCTACCTTCAGACCATGGTCTGGAGACCTTGCCTCCTTCTTTGCTCTTTGCTCTGTGGCACCTTTCATTACCCAGAAACCCTCCCCCTACTCCAGTAATTTTAATGTGAATGTCTTGGGTTAGTGCTCAAGATAAATGGTGTGAAAAACCTAGGATTAGACTCCCTTTGAAGGAAATGTGTCTCTCTGGGGTCTCATTGGCTATATATGCCCAGTGGGACAGTGATTTCACAAATAAAGGCCAAAAAGAGGAAAAGGTATGAAAGGCAGAAAGCCTGTTCTCCTAGCTCTCCTGCAATAGCTCCTCGCCTGCAATAGATCTTACATCCTATCCATGCATGTAGGATCTAGGGAGGGCTCCCTTTGTGGTATCCCAGCTTCTCATACCTGCATATTTAATGGTTGTGCTGATTTATTTTTTCAGAAAGATTTATTGAGATCCCCCTATGTGCAGGGCACCATGTGGAATGTTCAGATGATCTAACGCACAAGTCAGAACATTTGGCCTAAGCTCAAGCCCCACTCTTTTCCCAGCCCAACTAAGCCAGGTTTTTCACTACTCAGTGCCTTCCAGTGATCTCAGATCTTCATTCTACCTTCAAACATTGGCTCCGTCAATGTTTCTTCTCCTGACCTACTTAGACCCTAGCTACAATTCAGAGCTCTCCAGGCTGCATATATCCTTTTGACCCTCCAGATTTACCCCTTACCTGCCCTTTGCCCTGCAGGGTGCCCTGTATGAATTATATCAAACAGGCATGAGAACCCTCTGGCTTCTGATTGGTTGGGCCAATAAGGGGTGACTAATGTGAGGTCAGGGTATTGCCTTTCCTCTTCAGTCCTGTGGGGTCATATCATCTGTCACTGTAATATTCCTGCCTCTCTCAATGGCCTGCTCTACACAAGGCTCTCTCCTTTTCAGGGCCTGTGACCTCTCCCTCTCCCCATCCCTTTGGCCTGAGGCAGGTCATACCTCCACTGCTGCTACTCCTGGGTTCCCCTACTGACCTTCCTTTTGCTTCCTTTTCACCCTGCCTGCCCCATTGTAATAAATGCTCTGCGAAGAAACCCTCTTAATTTGACTGTCCCATACTTTTCTGGAGGGCCCCTGACATGCATCCCCCATATCTATTTCCCAGGCATTATTCCCTTTTCTTGTTTTGAGACTCCTATAGGCCTTCTTAAACCTGGCACACATGTAATGGTGTTTTCTGTACTCATTAAAAATATATAATTATAATTCTGATATTTCCCTTGTCTCTCCTGCTAGATTGTGAATTCTTCAAAATAAGGCCTTGGTATTTTTTTCTTACATCTTTTCTAGGACTGAGGAGAAAGTAGGTGCTGTAACAAGTGCCTCTTTATGGACACATGAATCATTACACTAGCAAGGTCAAGGTGGAGAGTCATGGGCTTAGAGTTACATTTCAAATTCAAAGATAGGGTTCAAACTTGTTCTTCTAGTGGGCTGTGCCACCTTGGCCAAGTCATTGCTATTAGATTCATAACTTGCAAAATTTAGATGATAATACAAGCTATTGCACCTTTCCATTTCATTTCCATTGTTTAAAAAAGAGTAGCTGTAGTAGTGATTTTATAAGTATTCCATAACATCTAATGCGAGAACATTTCTTACTCTATTCATTTGAATTAAATCTGGAGATACAATTTGTGGCCAAACATTGAAAACATCCAAGTTGATTATAAATATTAAAACTACACACACATACGTACACACACACACTACCATTGCCTATAGAGTATTATGGATGAGAGTTTTATAAATGTTTTCTCACCTAATTTTATGCAATAGTCACTAATAACCCCATTTTATAGAAGAGGAAACTTCTAGTTTTAGAGGTTAAGTAACTTGTCTGAAGTCTCAAAGTGAGGAAGTAGCAGAGTCCAAATTTACACTCATGGTGTTGCCCCCTCATCAGGACTTCTGACTCCAGCTGTGTGATTTACCTATGGGGCTTATCCAGAGCCTACAACCAAGTATATCTCCAGGAGGACACCTGTCACCTTCCATATGTGCTGCGTACTTGCTTCTCCCATGCTGTCTCCAAGAGGGAGGTTTCTCATCTGGAGCTTTCCTTCAGAGACCTCAGGGCTGGGAGGCATGGAGAGCTGAGTGGAAGAGGGAGGAAAGGGTCCATCCCTTTTTACTGCCTCATTCTCCAATTGAACTCCTGGTTTTTGTTCTAAGCTATAGAAGGGAATTCCAATAAAACTTTGGGGATATAGACAGTCATCAGAAAGTCAAGCCAGTGGTATATATACATAGAAGAAGTGACCTGGTGGGATATACAGGGTTTTTTTTTTTTAACAAAGAGACTCACCGAAGTATCTAGGTCTCGGTGTAAGGGTATTAGGAATTTTACAATAGGAGCTTCATTTTACTAGTAACAGACTGACTCTGACAAAATACAACTCCCTCGTGGCAGACTGAAGCAATAATAATGTTGTCATTATTTGTCCACCTTAATATGCATGAGTCTCAGCATCTGAGTGGCACTGTTGGGGCCAGCAGACCACAAAGCCAGAGTAGCCCACAAGACAAAGCTTTATTTAAGGATGAACTCACTTTTGTTGAGAAGTTGACCCGTATAAACCAATGTCTGGGGATTTGGACAAGTTCCTTGGAGTTTAGAATAACACCAGTCTACATCTCAAGCAAAATTAGGCACCAGCAGAACCCAACAGCCTGACTGTCACGGATCCAGGGGTGCAACAGGGCAAGAGGGAAAGGGAAGTGTGAACTTAAAAGTAGGACCCTCCATGACTCACATCAAGAGATGTAAGTTTAAATAGGGTACTGGGACAAGCATTCACAACAGCCATAAGGAGGGCATTAAAATGGGTCTTAGGGAGAGGTACAGTTTCCCTCTGTTCTGTGTTTTAGTACCTATCTCATGGATGCTGAACCACAGGAGCCAAAAGGGGTTATACCTACTCTGAGGCATGCTCACAGACTGAATACCATTCTTGGAGGGCAGGCATTAGAATGAAGGAGTAGTCCTGTTTGTGATCCTCCAACTGAGAGAAGAAGGAAGGATAAGGTGGACAGATACATGCATTCATCACACAATGGTCTACAATAGCTGACTATTGGTCTGGAATGGCTGTTAATCATGTAACTCTGGAATTAGACTGCTGTCATTCAATTTTTACCAGCTAGTCTGATTGTCTACTGCAGGGAAGCATAAGAATAAATCATTATTTTATTGGTTTGATTGGGCTCAGCTGATGCTTCTTGGTTGGGCTCCCCTTTGTGGTTGCAGTCGGATGGTGGCTGGTGTTGGAGTCAACTCAAGGCTCAATTGGCTGTATGTCTGAGATGGAGTTTCTACTTGCATGCCTGGTCCATCAGGGGGTATGGCTACAATAGCTGAGGAATGACAGCATTTTTCTTTTGCTACATAGCCTCCCCACGGGGCTTGCTTGGGCTTCTTCATGGCATAGCAGGCTCAGGGTGGCTGGAGTTTTTCCACAGTTGCTGGCTTCCCCCAGAGGAAGTGTTCTAAGAGGCCAGGCAGATACCATAAGGCTTCTTATGATCTAGTCACAGAAGTCACGTGGCACTGCTTCTGCAATACTCTTGATGGTCAAAAGCGGGTCACAGAACCAGTCCAGGTTTAATAGAATGAGTTCACACCGTGATGTGAATGCCAGGGTGTATGGTTCGTTGTGGGTACATTTTTGAAGATAGTTAAAGCATATTTTACCAGCTGTGTGAATGTAGATGAAGTATAGTGAATTCAGTGCCTCAGTTTCTTCACCTGTGGACTAGGAAGGGAAACTATAATGCCTACTTCCCAGAGTTACTTCTCTATTAATACACACGTGAAAAGTGATTCCCACAGTGACTAGCAACCACAGTTGGAATTCATTAGTTATGCATTGCTTCGGTGGAGGCACTTGAATTGATCCCTAATATTTTAATGTCTGTGTCTTGTCTTTCCAATCAGTTTGTAAGCTCCTTGAGGTCAAAGGTTATCCTATTCATTTCTCTTTAAGTTTCTTTTAGTTGCCCTCAACAAATGCAGACTGAAAGAAATTGAAAAGGAAAAAGAGACAAGGGAGCTGGGACCATGCCAACAAGCTTGGGCATCTTCATCATTTTCTCTGGGCTCAGCATAGCACCCTGGCTTCTGGAGATCTAACCTTTGCCTTTTCTGGAAAAAACTAATAAGTTAGCCTAGATTGTAAAAGGGGCATTATTAATCTAGTTAATAGATTGCACTGTTTTTATGAGGACTTTAGCCCATTAATTGTTTCCATGTAAATGGATGCCGTTAATTACAAATTAATCTTATCTTTTTGTTAAGGCAGGACCATCAGGACCTCTACTTGGCAATACTTGTTGGCACTTGATATGAATCAATGCTTATACTTGAAAGTAATAAAACTGCATTTCTTTAAAGATAGTTAATAAATCAGATCTTCATTAATGCAGATAGGCCAGACCCCCTACTTGTCTAATTTAATGAGGTTCTAATTCATTACTATGATTCATGTGTCTCCCTGGGGATGGTGGCCAGCAGGGCAGGGCACATAGTAGGCAGTTAATAAATCCTTTATTTTCTGGGTTCTTCCACAGTGGGAGACTGTCTACTAGTCCTTCTCTTTATCATAAAGCATTATTTAGGCCCTTAGCCTTTGTGCCATTTTTCCATATGCTCATACAGGACCCCAAAGAAGAAACATAACCTTCTAGCAAAATCAGTTGCTTTTATGCCACACCTATGCTGGGACCTCAAGTGTCCTCAATTGAGAAACTAAGGGTGTGGGACATCAGAAGCACTGTTGGGGTCAGAGTGGTGGCTTGTTTCACTGGCCTTTGGACTCTGTTAGTGGGTGAGGCAGTTGGATGGGGACTGTCCTCCCTGTGTCATCTACCTAAACATGATGTACAAATGGGCAGTTGGCCCCACATTTTTCCTTGGGACTCATTAGCAATCCATTTTCCAGTGATACCTCTATGCCATTTCTCAGCCTGTTCTCCTTTCCAGGCATGCTTCCCTTTATGGAGAGCTAGGTCCTCATCATCATATTTATTGCCACTCTGGGACTGGGCTTCCACCTACCTTCTTCTAGCCACTGGGATCTCATGAGCCAAGCCCGGGTTTCCTCTGTTTAAGGAACAAGTGCAGACCCAGACCCAGAGGCAGGGGACTTGCCCATCCCTCTCTATTCCAACCACCAGCCGTGTGCACCAGCCAGGAAGGGGTCCAGATGCACCACCAAAATACGGAGTCGGGTGTGTGAGAAGGGCTGGGAAAGAGGAAACATGGCTTCTTTTTTAGAGTTGGGGAGCCGGCAGTGTGATGAAATGTTTCCCTCCGTGCCACCGAATTCATTTCTCTAAAGTTCCACTGTGCACAGAACCATTTGTTTCCACATTGTTTTTATTAAACAAGAAAGGCGAGCTTTATTACTGCGCAAATGAAAGCAGCCGGCAAAGACAGATACTTCCCAGATTCTTATTAATCTCCAAGAGTTATGGGGCCTCTGAAGTCCCACAGAAATTAACATACTCCACAGAATTCTCTTAGCAAGTCACCCGGCACTGTTCCTCTCCCCTGCAGGCAGTGATCACTGCTCTGTCAGCTCCAGGGGGGCTCTCTGTGCCTGTCCAGGACTATCACCCCATCACAGGACCCCCACCTTCTTTTGAGTTGCATATGCTCTAACTTCATGCTTCAATGCACAGTCCTGGATTTATTTGCACACTGATTGTGAGCATTGTCTGGAAATGTGGATTTAGGTGTCATTCAATTGACTTCCATATGCAATTAAATATGTATGGATTATTTACTATTTTAGTATGGGAAAATCTTGGCATCTGGGAGATTATATCCTGAGGCCTTTGTGAATCTCAAATGCATGAAAAACGGTCATGTATAATTCCCCTTTCTACAAGTGCAGGGCAGCGACCAGTCATTCATCCCACAAACATTTCCTCAGTTGCCTCCAGGAGTTGGTCGCAGTACTCTCTCCCCTCAGAGAGCCCTGGGCATGATGGGAAGGCTGGAGAGACATGGCGGAGTTTGAATGAAGGGATGACAGAATTTGTCTTATGATTTTCAAGGACACCAGTTGCTGTGTGAAGGACATATCATCAGGGACAGGACTAGAAGTAAACCAACAAGTTAGCAGGGTGTTGCCATAGCCCAAGGGAGAAGAGAAAGACCAGGGTGAGCAGATGGTGGCATGTAGAGGAATTCAAGACATGATATGAAGATACGGATGACACAGTACAAAATGCCATTGCTCCTTCAGGTTCCTAATGAGAGAGGTGCGGGGTGCCTCCCAACAGGGGAGACCTACTGCACTTGGGGAGGAGTGGATGCTGGACAGTCAGTGAGGTCCACTCACGAGGCACACAGCTAACCTGGCCTGATGGGACCCTGAAGGAAATTAGATCCCAGCATAACGGTGATTTCTTGTTATGTTACGGGATTATAGGGTCTCTTGTAAGCAGTCAAAGATGGGGTAGTAGAATCTGTGAATGCCAGGATCTGTGGTTCATAAGGTTCGAATAGCATATATTAGTTTAAAGCATTTTACAGCTGATTTTCTATTAAGGAAGTACAGTGGTTCAAGTGTCAATTTGTACAGGAGAAAGCAAATGCCAAGATAATTGTATTCAAGAGTAAAGCCTGGGTTTCCTGCAACCTGGTCTCTAAGTGTTGGCTTTTGCTACATGTACCTGGATTTTTTACTGTGTACCTTGCTCTGTCCTGGGGTAAAAGGGGTTGGTGGGAAGGAAAAGTGATGCCTAAAAGATCTGGTTCTTGTCCTAGAGGAGCTAATGGTTTCTTTGCAGGTAAGACTCAAAGACACATACAACTCTTAAGAAGGAGCGTGTTCTAGAATAGCACTATTTAAACTTTAAAATAGTGTCTGATCAGATGCAAGGGCCAGGGTTCTGACTACAAGTGCCTGTAGCCCTTAAGTTCATCTCCATGGAATATTCCATGATAGGGCCAGGGCCCTAAGGCAAATACATTTGCTGATCAATATTTTTGGACCGTTCTTACTTTCTCATATTATGTCCCCTCTTTCCCTTGCAAACCCCTTGGCTCAAGCGAGCAAGTGGTCCTAGGTCATTCTGCCATCAATGACTTTGCTTACCCTGGTCCCTGGCTCCCCTTTTGAGGGAAATTTCTTGTCCTCCAACCACCTGGGTAAATCCTACCTTCTTTTCAGGGGGGTTCTACCCTGATTGTTCTAAAAGTGTCATCCAGTGGAAATTCTATGAAATACTCTCTTAATAGTCCATAGCTCTAGCGTATTGCAAGGAATCCTCTAGCTGCCCACTGACTTGATATGAATGCAATAAATCATAATAACAACATATGTCACTGGTACAAGCCAGGCACTGTTCTAAGTATTCTACATATATCAGTCCATCCAGTTCCCATAGGATCCCTATATGGTAAATACCATGATTAGCCCCATTATACAAATGAGGATACCAAGTCAAAGGGAGGTGGAATAACTTGATTAGAGTCACATATGTAAAAATGATAAAGCTGGGTTTGAACCCAGGCAATCTGTTTGTTTATCCATGCAGGACAGAAAGAGGGTTCCTACTAGAATATGAGGAGATGTTAGGTATGACTGGAAGGACAGATTCCCTATAATGGAAAAATCCTAGTGGGCTTTGAGAAAAACCTCTTTTTCAAAGGGAACATCCCTCTAACGATTTATGCAATGTCCACAAATAGGAATATTCTTAAAATAGACCATTCCTTTATATGCTTTGCTTATATCAACCTTGTCCCAGTCTCATTTTTAGAACTTTAGGTAATCTTTACTGCTGTTAATTGTCTCTGTTTTCAATTCTCTCTGAAACTCTTTCTAAGCTCACTCCTCTTTTTTGGCTCACCAAAAGCTGCTATGCTAAGGGCAGCATAAAGAGATCCTGAGTAACATGGATGCCATCAAGCCACTATTGACCTCCTTTCCATAAGAATTAATTATGTGTACTCAAATAAGGCTGTGAGAGATGTGGGGACTGGCCCTATTCACCCTACATCTACCATAGCTCCCAGCACAGGGTCTGGTATACAGTTAATATTTGATCCTCACAGTTTATTCATTATAGGATCACAGAGAGAAGAACTGACCTCTGCCTGGAGCCCTCTCCAAGTTAGGTTTGGTTCATGGGCAAGTCTTAGGTTTGCTCAGGGACCAGCGTTAGTGGACTCTGAAGTGAAATTCTCAGCTTAAGCTTTTTGTGCAATTTTCTTCATTGAGGATGATACCATTTCCAGAAAACAAATGTCCTTTTGGCCTATTGCATTTGTTATCAGACATTCTATCACTTGAAACACCAAGAGAAGATGTGTTTTCTCAGCTGTAGGAATGTTGTCTTAGGGGAGAAGTTTCACATAATAAAAGTTCAGGAAACCCAGTGAATATGACTTAGAAGCAATTCACTAGGTCAAAGACACTGTTAAATCAGAAACGTGGCAAGGGCAGAGGAGCAAAATCTGGAACAGTTAGTGATTTTGTCTATAAATCAAGGGCATGGTAAACTTCCTTACTTTTAACTTCTGTTGAAACAATGACCATAAACAATGTGCAATGCTAAAAGCTAATTAAAAAACCACTCTAAATCAACAAAAAAGGGCAAATTAAATTTTAAGTAACATTTGCTCCTGTGAAATGTGTGTGGGGTAACATGAGGGGATATGTGTTTGTTTCTTTTTTTTTTTTTGTGGCTTCTCTCAATGCTGACACATCTGTGAGTTAGGCTTGACTAGTAAGTTCACCAGCCTGTCCCTATCTATTATCTCAGCTGGCTTTATTTTTCACTAAGTACTCCACTCATTGTCCCATCATCATCAATGTCCTCATCATGTCTCCCTTCAAGCAGCTCATCCAGTTAAAATATTCCTTTTTTTTCTCTGCTTATCTAAGTTCTACTCACCCTCACAGTGTTCTCAGTTCTTTCATTCAGTCTACCCAACAGTTCTCCAATACTCCCGCCTCTTAATGAATGCATCAAAGGTCATTTGTACCACTTACTGGCAACTTGTTATATCCAGCTTCATGAAAATTACTCATTCGATTTTTATTTTTTATCAATTTTATAGTTTCCCTGCTAACCAGGAAGGGCTAAGTTTACAGGAACAAAAATTTCCAAATACCAGTGAATCCATAGTACCAAGTTTTAGGTCTTCATTTAAGGATGATATGCTAAGTGGACCTGCTCCATCCAGTAACTGTACCTTGGAATCCGGGGCCTCTGGTCACTGTCATAGGGGTAGATAGTGCTTTTCATGGACTCATCTGGTTGTGGCCCATATCATTCTTGCTCACATTTCATTGGACAATTAGTCACACAACTGCCCATCTTCAAGGCAATTGAAAAGTACAATTTTCCATGATGTTTTAGGTAAAATCAGGTCTCAACAAATGCTTATTGAATAAATGATATCATCAATTAACCTTAATGATCCATTAATTTGTGACAAGATGTATACAAGGAATGAACAGGGTGAGATAAAGAGCTGTAATTAAGGTCTGGCACGTGGGATCATTCATTCATTCATGCATTCATTCACTAATCCAGCCTATTTCATGCCTTATATATTCCAGGCACTTTTCTAAGCATTTGTGAACAATGTACTGCCATTGTCCTTGCACAGCTTGCATTCTAAAGAAGGAAACAGAGGTCGGACAATACATAACAAATAAGGAAACTAAATGGTATGATAGCATGTGATGTGTTGTGGAAATGATGGAAAATGTAGAGCATAGCAAGGAATATAGCAACTTTTAGGGTCAGGGTGAAAGTTATTTTAAGTGGAAAGGTCATAGCAGACTTTATTGAAATGATATTGGAAATGAAGTAGGTGTGGTAGTTACCAATAACAGGAATTTGAAGGAAAAGCATCTAGAAAGAAGCAACAGCCTATGGTAAAACCTTAAGGTGTGGCATGTTGGAGGAATTGCAGAGTTTTGTATGGCTGGAGTGAGATCATGTGAAGCAGTAGGAGGTGAGTTTAGAGAGTTGTTGGGGGCCACACTATGAAGTCTCGTAGGCCATTGTAAGACTTTGTGTTTTTTCTGAGTGAAATGAGAAGTACTACTGAAGGATTCTGATGCTTAATAATACGTGTATTATGTACATGTATATTTGAATCCAGAGGAAAGTTTAGCTTTATGTCTCATTTGCATATGAAGATACATTTCTTGGCCTTTATTATAGTATCTTATACTTACCTTTCTAGAAAAGTTTTTTTAATGTATTGTATCACAAAAGAACAATTATAAAGATCGGAGGAGCTGGTACTATTATCATTCCTGTTCCATATGTCACCTTTATGGAGATGATCACTGATACAGAGTCTAGATGGAAATTGTGCTTAGAGTCCTTACCAGGGGATGAGGCTCTGGGGGACTGGCTCCTTCTTTACCAGCCTCCCAAGTGTTCCTACTGCAAGGTCTTAGAGAAAGAAACTTAATCAACAGAATCAAATAGGTGGTGAGATGAGTTCCACATAATCCCCACTCTCATTGAATCTGAGAATCTCTTAATAAAATTCGCAGTTGTTGTGGGGAAGAGAGATGGAGCTCCAGTCACTCCAGCCTGCTGAGCCACCACCTGCTCCCAGCAGGGGCTGCACCGTTAATCCCTTGAGCATCATCGCTTATTTCCCAGCCTACTTTCCCTTCCAGGAAAATAACCACTGGTTTGTGAGATACGTCAAAGTCTCTTTCCCAGTGCCATCAGAGCTTCTGTGGCCATGGCCTGCATTATGCTACCAGGAACTCCAGAGAGATGACCGCTCTCCCCCTAGCATTCCTACAAGCTTTTGTCTTTAATTCTCTGACACCCACTCAAGCCTTCCAAAGTTAGGGCTTCTTCCCTTTTCTGGGTCATGCCTCAGTTTATTTTTTTAAAATTTATTTTATTGCTGTGTGATGGTGATTTTCAGATATGAGACCAAGACTAGCAAAGAGGGTTTCCCTTAACTTGCAATTAGACTCAGGGTCATGAAATCTCTACATTCAGCTGGCACTATTCCTATTCTGCCTGGGTGGGCTCAGCTTGGTTATTCTGGTGTGCTCCCAATGAATACTAATCAAACATTTAGTCACTTATAGACAGTACCACGTATAGATTTGGTGTCCAGCCCTTTGTGAGAATATTAACTCTTTGTCTGAAGGATATTTTACACACATTCCCTCATTTAGCCCTTGGTCTTGCTAAATGTGCTGGTTATACTCCATCTGCTACCCCACCACATCCTTGTCTGCCCTTTACTGTCCTGCTTGCTGCCCTGGGATGTTGACCCCACACACTGCCTCCTCCAGACTCCCTTGCAGGCCTCTGTCTGTCATCCTGTTGGTGTCAGCAATGAGAAGCACTGGCAGGATGCTGAGGGTGAGGTGGGGAGAGTGAGGTCAGGGCGTTTCTGCTCTTCTCTCTCCCCACTTTGGACAGTTCTGGCTACAGCTGTTTCTCTGTACCTGCAGCTCCTATCAGGTGTGTTCTCTTCCAGGACTTCAACTCTCCAGGGTTCTTGTAACATTACTTCTTCCCTCCCCTATTCCCTTTGGGCCTAGTGTGGTAACAACCCCTTCTGTTCTAATCCTTGTGTGCCTTGACATCTCTTGTTGGCTTCCTTAAGCTTGCCTCTAGAATTCCGGTCAAGATGGAGGTATAGGTAAACATGGCTTGCCACTGCAAAAAGTACAACTTGAGTTTATGACAAACATTACCCAGAAGCATCAGAAAATTGAGCTGTGTGGAGGTCTGACAAAAAAGGAATTAAATAAGCCACATTCACCCAGGTAGGTAGGAGGGGTGGAGACACGGAGATGCATGGAGAGGAGTGGAGATGTAGAGATGTAGAACAGGCAGTACCTCACCCATGTGTGGTGGATAAAAATCAGGAGGGATACCTTGGGAGTGAGGGATCCCAGCCCCACACCAGACCACCCAGCCTAGGGTTCCAGTGCCAGGAAGATAAGTACCCATTACTTGTGGATGTAAAAACCACTGGGGGTTGGGGTGGCAGAAGAAACTGCAGGATTCTCAGGAGTCTCATCTTAAAAGGACCACAATGGACTTAGGACTTATGTAGACTCACTCCCTCTGAGCTTCAGCACTGGGGCAGCAGCTGGAAGGGCACCAGTGGCATACAGGGAGAAATTAAAGTGTCTGGCATCAGGTCAAGTGCCAGGGGACAGCGTCCTCCCAGAGAAAACTTGAGAGACCAGGCAATGGCATTGCTACCCTTTGAACTCTCCTCTACACAGAGCCACAGAGCAGTTACACCACATTAGAGACTTCATCAACCTGGTTCACATGGGTTGCCCCACCCTGGTGATTATCTAAGGCACCTCCCCACCCAACTTACCAGTGTGCTTTTCTACATTAGGCCATGGTACTACAACAGGGAGTCAAATCAGTTCTACTTAATACATAGAAACAAACACAGGGAGGCTGCCAAAACGAGGAGACAGAAAATATGGCCCAAATGGAAGAATAGAACAAAACTCGAGAAAAAGAACAAAACATGGAGACCAGCAATCTATCAGATGCAGAGTTCAAAACACTGGTTATTAAGATGCACAAGAAACTCATTGAGTACTTCCATAGCATTAAAAAGACCTAGGCAGAAATGAAGGTTGCACTAAGTAAAATAAAGAAAAATTTACATGGAACCAATAGTGGAGTGGATTAAACAAAGAATCAAATCAATGATATGGAACATGAGGAAGAAAAAAACATTCAATCAAAATAGCAAGAAGAAAGAAGAATCCAAAAAAAAAGAAAAGAGGATAGGCTAAAGAGTGTTTGGTACATCTTCAAATGTACCAACATTAGAATCATAGGGATGCTGGAAGGAGAAGAGAAAGAGCAAGAAATTGAAAAGTTATTTGAAAAAATAATGAAGGAAAACTTCCTTAGTTTGGTTAAGGAAGTAGACATACAAGTCCAGGAAGGACAGAGAGTCTCAAACAAGATGGAAACAAAGAAGACCACACCAAAACACATATAATTGAAATGCCAAAGGTTAAAGATAAAGAGAGAATCTTAAAAGCATCAAGAGAAAAGCAGAGTTACCTACAAAGGAGTTCCTATAAGACTGTCAGCTGATTTATCATAAGAAAGTTTGCAGGCTAGAAGGGACTGGCAAGAAGTATTCAAAATAGTGAAAAGTGAGGATCTATACCTTAAATTACTCTATAGTACAAAACTATTGTTTAGAATCAAAGGACAGATAAAGTGCTTCCTAGACAAGGTAAAGATAAAGGAATTCATCATTATCAAGCCATGGGTATATGAGATGTTGAAGGGACTTATGTAAGAAAAAAAGGTGAAAACTATGAGCATTTAATTCACAACTATCAACAATTGAATCTAAAAAACAAACTAAGTAAACAAACAGAACAGAAACAGGATCATGGATATGGAGATCATTTGGAGGGTTATTAGCTTGGAAGGGGGAAGAAAAAGAACAGGGGAAAAGGGGCAGGGATTAAGAAGTACAAGTTAGTAGGAACAGAATAGACAAGGGGATATTGAGAACAGTATAGAAAATAGAGTAGCCAAAGAACTAAGAGGGGGGCATTGCCAGAAAGAATGGAGGTTACTGGGTGGAGGAGGGAAAAGGGGGAAAATTGGGACAACTGTAATAGCATAATCATGAAAATATATTTATGAAATAAATAAAAAATGCTTAAAACAAAAGCCTGCCTCTAGTCCCATCACTAAATTCTTTTCGAAACCCCAGTCTGAGTGCCTTTCGTTTCCTCATGGGCCCTCACTGATATACTGATGAACAACTGTCTCTGAAGACAGGGACATGATTCTGTTCTTAATTTTCTCATCTCCCAGTTTTTAGCCTCATCGTTCTCTGCTAGACAGTTTGGTTCAGTGACTTCAACCATAGTCACACACAAGGGCACCCTGCTGTGGGCTTAGGCTAGTAGGGGGAGGGTTGGAGTGAGAAGGTGTGTTCATTTCCTTCCAGGGAGTCCAAACTGGCTGGGGATATAAGAAATCACATACCATCAAAGCAGTATTAATGATGATTGTGAAAAAATGATAGTTACTATTTATCGAACACTTACTATGTGTCAGAAATTGGAACATATAGTAGACTCTATGTAAATTACCTCCAATTGTCATACTAACCTTGCAATGTCAGTATTGTGACTTCCACTTTACTGATGGAAACTTGAGTCCCAAGAAACCAAGTGACCTGCCAGAAGCTGTTCAATCTAGTTTAGAACTGAAATTTAAAACCAGGACTCTCTGGCTTCAATCCATGATTGTTTTTTCAGCTATGTCACATTGACCCATGGGATAGAAAAATCATACATTCTAATGTATGCAATCCAGGGCTCGAATGAAATGTAGCTCACAC
>PVKM010035946.1:0-14978 GCA_004027735.1 Carollia perspicillata
TCCTCAGGCCCTAGTCCCGCCGCCACCTTTTCAAAGCCAGCTAGTGCCCTAGAACCCGAGGGTGAGGGTGGGTGACTAGGAAGGATTCTACCTGCCACTCGCACCCCCACCGGCTCCAGCGCACCTGCCCCTACCCAGAATGGGGGTCGCTACTGTATTGTAGAGCCTCCAGTAAGCGCTACTGGGCGAGGGCTGCCATTCAAAGGAGTTGGGGGGCGCTGCTTTCCAATTCCAGCTTTCTTTCCTCTCACCCCACCCCAAGTCAGCAAGCGACGTGTCCCGGCTAGAGGGGGGGAGGGTTGGCGGGAGTGGGGGAGCGGCGTGGGCAGCGGGTTGTGCCCGGACACGTGCCTGCCCAGGCGCCCCGGCCCCGCTGGTGTTTGGAGAGAGGGCGGGTCCCCTGCCCCCCGCCCGCACAACCCCCAGGTATCAAAGGGCGGCTGAGACGTGGTGAGACCTCGGGGCGCCCTGTGGGGGGGCGGGGAGCCTGGGTCCGGAGCAGGGGAGGGGCAGAGGCGCTGGTGCTAGCTGACCCACAGGAAACGAGCACTGCTGACCTAGTTTGGGACACCGGAAGTGGGTGCTGGAGAGAGGGGGAGACCAGCAGGCTGTCCCGGCTTCCGGGCCAGGTGGAGGGCGTTCTTGAATTGACCCCCACCCTAAGGCCTTAGAGACCCTTAGCTGCAGCTGAGAATGGGAATGAGTCAGCGCAGCTATTTCCCCTTCCCCCAGCTTACTCCTTGAGGAGGGAGACGGTTTATCAGGGACAGGGGCAGCCAGATTGGGCAGTGATGGGTTAAACCAGGATGGGAACTCTCTGTTCCCTGAGGATGTGTGTGTGGGGGGGTGAGGCCTGGAGGATTATGGGGTTGCCTTGTGCTCCCCCACACACACCAACTGGTTTGGTCACCCCTGTACCTGCCTGGCACTGCTGGGAGAGCTGGCACGGAGTGGGCATCAGGTTGGGAGGGGAGAGTGGGCACAAGGAGAGTTGTTCTGGCCTGGGGAGGGACATATTTGTCACTGAGCTTGGGAGGTAGTTAGTGTTCCTCCTCAGTGGTGCCCGGGAAGAAGGGCAGGGGGCTCCCTCTGGAGCAGCTGATGAAACAAGAAGAAATCTCTGTCACTGCCTCCTGTCCCTGGCCCCCGGGACCCCAGCTTCCCCAGCGTGCCTCTGTTACGTGGTTGCTGTGGGCACGATGCAGCCTACTGGCACCCCCAGACACTGTCCCCTCCCTTGGGTTCCCCCCCAGCCTCTAGCTCGAGGGTCAGGAAGGGGTTAATGCCTACACAGAGGGGCTCTGGGGAAGAAAGAAGGCAGCGCCCACTAGGCTCAGGTGTCAAGGAGAGAGGCCTGCTCTAATGGAGCACTCTCATCACTACTCGGTTCTGGCTGATGTGCACCCCAGTGTCTGGGACAAGTGCTGACCTCTTCTCCCTTCCCTGTGGTGCCCCCTGGCACCCAGGGCCCCCAGCTCCTCTTTGGCCTAGTGCCCGCCCCAGGAGGGCGCGGCGGGCAGCGGGGGCTGGGCTAACAATGCACCATCGGGCCCTTTGTGTGCTTGCACTTGGCACCCTGGGGAAGGATGGGGGAGGGGGGCCCAGCAGGCATGGGGGACGAAGTGCCCCTGAGGGGACAGTGAAGGCTGGGGGAGAGAAGCAGAGAATGAAAGCAGGTGGGGAGGAAAGGGAAATAGGTCAGATAGGGTGCTAGCCCCCCATGCCAAGTCAAGGCTGAAAGAAGCAGCCTCTGATTCTGTGGAAGCCCAGGTGGCATTATGCTGCCTGAGGCACAGCCAAGGACTGGGCATTTGGGGTCAGAAGTCACTGCCTAGGGGACTCGTGAGATAGAAGAGGCCTGGCCTGGTACTGCCTCCTTCTTGGTGGCTGAAAGACCCAGTTCTGGCCCAAGGCCGAGGCCCAAGATGGGTAGTGAATGGACTCCAGGCAGGGCACTGCCCTCTAACAGAAGCCTCCGGGCCTGCTTCGGGGCTTCCTGCCTCGGGCCTGCTTGGTTCCCTGACCTTCTGAGAGTTAGGACTGCTCTGCCACCAGGACTTGTGGCCTCTGCCTGTTTTGGCCTAGGACTGAAGAGGAGGGTGAGGGAGGAAGGTGGAGACGGATAGGACCCTGGCATGGGGTGTGCCTGCCCTGGCCTCTTCCCCCTCCTTCTGCTGAGTAAACTCGTGAGTAAACTTGACGTTTTGCCCGGACAGTTTGAAGTTGCCTCGCGGCCCCCCCACCCCCAGTCCTGCCAACACACAGGCGGCCAGGCACCAAAGCGGGCCTGGGGGACTGGGGGGGAAGGGGTTAGGACTGCTGTGGTCCACCATCAAGGGCTTCAGAGGATCAAGAAAGACCCCACCGCCCAGCCAGACTCAGGTCTTGGCCTGGGCCTGTAGCATCTGCCTTAGAGTCTCGGGGAACCCAAGCACGGTGGCCTCGGAGCAGAGCCTCTGCCTCCTGGCCCTGAGTTCCCACCTTCAACACTCACAGGCTTCCTTGAACAGGGGGAAGCTCCCCTTAGCAAATACTACAGGGGGACCAGAGAACTGCCCTCTTCATTCCGCCCCACCGCCTGAGCTGGGTGAAAGGTTGGTGGCCTTGGCATCTCAGCTCTCCCTTTGATGAAGCCTCCCGGCTACCAGGGTCTCCGCCCTGGAGGGTAGCGCCCTCATTTGCCAGCATAATTCCTTGACTTCACACCTGGGCCTGACCCCACATGTATTTCACTCAACTGAACTCCCTTAGGGCCTGGCCCCGATCTCCCCCAGTTTCTTCCTCTGCCTGCCGGCATGCCAGAACCAGGTCAGCCTTCAGGACTCCCCGGCCAGAAGATACCTGTGCCAGACCCAAGGGTTAGGGCGCCCCAAAGGAAAAAGGGCTGGTAGCGGACAGACTGAACTAGTGACTCCCTACACACACCATTTGCTATCACTTGATGTCACTAATTCCTCTTATGCTTCCCTAGGCCACCAGAATGACAGGGGGAAATGCCTTCCCAGTCCCTGCCACGCCTCCGAGGGGGACTCCACCAGGCCCTTGCTTTAGACCTCATGTCTCTGGCTTTGGTTTCCTTCCTGTTTCCACTGGCCCCCCCCCCCAACTCCTCCCCAACTTATGCCCCTTTCAACAGACATCCTCTCTTCCTTCCTTCCTCCTTTCCTCCCCCTTTGCCTGGGAGCAGGGGTCCTCTCCCCCACCCATGGGCCTCCTAGCCTGTTACCTCTTCTAAACATAATTCCCTTGGAGGTTTGTGACCAGATCCTCTGCTCTGCCCTCCCCACCCCATCGGTAAGGCTCTGGGAAGAGAACAGCAAGCACACAGCTTCTCAAGGGAACTACAACTCCCAAGGTACATGCAAAGCAATTGTAGTGCATACTGGGAGTTGTAGTTCTTGAGCTCTCGATTTGGTTAAGTCTGGAAATGTTTCTGCATGGGAGTAAAAGCCAGGATTGGAATGAATTGGATCATGGGTACCCCCTGCATCTGCCCCCCACCCCCAACCTGGTTCTTGTCATCCTATTCCCCTGTGACACCAGGTGCCCATGACTGACATCCATTTCACCTGCTGAGGCATGCTACCCATTGTCACCTTAGGGCCCCACCCAAGGGATCCCCACACCCTGCCCTGCTGCCCCTGGCAGGGGTGAAACTGAGGGGCCCCATGGACTCCTTCCCTGTCCCCTGCCCTCTAGGTTTGTTCCCTCCTTTATGGGGATCAAAGGGCAGACAGCAGCCCCACCCCACTCCCTCTTAGCCTTCTGGCATTAAGGCTTTCAGGAATCACAGAGACCTTGGTGCTCAAGCCAATGCCTGGGCAGGGGGAATGCTGGGAGGCTGGCTCCTGGTGGCAGGGAGAGACACTGGGCCCTGCCCTGGGGAGTGGAGCCCTCAGTAACTGTTCATGAGGCCAACCACAGCTCCCTGGGCTGTCTTTGTACAGGCCCTGCCCCACGTGCTGCCTCTTGAGGAGATGGCTTGGGAACAGGGTCTTGGGCCTTATCTGTAGGACCTAGGGGCCTGGGCCCACCTGGCTGGCACCAAAGCACAGGGGCAACCCTCCCCCACCCCAGGCCCACAGTTGGCATGGGGCACTGGGAGCAGGAGGGTAGGAGGGAGAGAGGGCACGACTGCCAGCATCCTGGTGGGTAGGTGCCAACCGGGACGGGAGCTGGTGAGGGGCAGCAGGCCAGCGGCATTGAGCCAGCAGCTGTTGGGGGGAAAGGGGAAGGGATATTTTTGGGGGCATTTCTGTGGTTTCTCCCAGACCAGCAGGATTTGGGATGGCCTAGGGTTTGGGGGACACTAGGGTACCACTCACTCCAGGAATAAGAGCCCCCTGAAGTGGTTGAAGTGGGACTTTGTGGCCCACCCATCTCTGGGCTCAGAGCCCTCCTGCGTTGCCCCTCAGGCCCAGGCGGGTCCCACCCAACCGGCCAGGGTGGCAGCAGCTTGCTTGCGCAAGGGGTGGGGCTAGGCGTGCTTCCCAGCAGATGCCCCCTCTCAGCTTCTTCCTCTTTCGGTGCCCACAGCTCCCCCCATCTGCCCACCCCCCTCAGGCCAGTTCTGTCCCCCTGATCCCCTTGGCCATTGGGGGCTGGCACAAGTGCTGCCCCCTGGCCTGGTTGGCAGGGGCTGGCGCCAGAGCAAAGAACTGTGGTATGTGAGTGGGTTTGGGGTGAGGCATGGGGAGGGCGGGGTGCTGCCTTGCCCAGCCCCTAAGGGCCCCAGCCCAGTATAGGGTGGGGAGAATTCGGCCAGCTCCCAAGGGGGCTGAGAGGCCTACTGGGGTCTGGAGGGCCTCCTTGTGGTCCCCTGTCGCACCACATGCCCTGAGGGGCTGGGACCTGGGCACCTGTCACCCTTGGCACCGACTGTCCAAGGTTCCCCTCCTCCCTCTTCTGGCCACTGCCGCCTTCTGTCCCCTCCCCTCCCTTCTTCCTTCTCCCCAGTCCCACCTCCAGCAGCCTCTCCCATTGCTCCTCCTCACCTCTGTCCTCCTGGACTGTCCTAGCTCCTACCTTTCCTCCTGCTCACCTTTTTCCCCTTTTAGGGCTAAGGACAGGCGGGGGTAGGCACAGCTGGGTCTTCGGGCACCACAGGCAGAGACTCTAGGCCGTCTCCCACGCTACCAGCCCTCTGGTAACCCCTCCCTCCAAGCTGGGGGGAGGGGGGATAGCACCCCGAGGGTTAAGGCTGTAGGGGGGAGGGGCTGGACCAGGTCGTGGGCGGCCCCTTTGAAGGAGGGAGCTGGAGCGGGGAACAGCCACCCTACCTACCCCCAGCCTGGCCCTCCTTCACCCCTCCCAAGCTGCCCCCCCACCAGGGGCCAGAGGAGTCGGTTGCCGGCAAGGCCCCTCCGCGTTCAGGTGAGTCGGCTCTGCTCTGCCTTGGGAGGTCAGGCCCTAGGGGAGGCTTGGAGGCCTAGACTTGGACAAGGGTCAGAGAGGGACTAGAAAATAGGCTAGGAAGAGGGTGTCCAGACTCCTCTGGGGAGTTTAGGGAGCTGAGATTCTGAGGAGGTGAAGTATGGGGAAGCTTCAGCGTCTCAGGGAGAGACCCCAGAGGACAGGGGAACAGAAGAGGGGCCTGCAGGAGCCGAGGGAGTGCTGGGCTGGGACGGGCGGCTGGACAGGCTGGCAGGGAGCCGGGCTCCGGGGATCGAGCTGGGGTGTCCTCTGGGGCTGGGGGGCTCAGGTTTCTGCCGTCGGCTTGGCGGGTGTGGGGTTACCAGCCGGCTCAGTTACCCAGCCAGAGACACTAGGCTGGGGGGAGGGGGTGGGCACAGGGCAGACCCTGGCACCTTGTGCCATCTCCTCAGGCCGTAAGAGGAGCTGGCACTCCCAGGCCGACCCTGCTGGGATCCCTGATGGCCGGGGTCTACCCTAGTGCTCAGTGGCCTGGCTCAGGGTGGGCACCTTCTGGGGAAAGTCCAGCAGCTTCAGGGCTGGAAACTCTGACGGGCAGAGAGGCCTAGGTTGTCCTCCCACCCCACCCCACACATCCGCTCTCACTGTACCCCCTCCACCCATCCTCCGTGACTGGCCCCCAAATTTTGGTCCTGTGCTTCATCCAGAAGGGAGGCGCAGGTGCCCTAGATGCGGCCACCCCGTGGCAAGGCCAGGCCTCGGCGGCAGCAAGCCAAGCTCCTTGATTTAATTCCTCTGCCCCTCTCTACACTGAGCCCGCCTGGGAAGAAGAGCAAATATCCTTGGAGTAGGGAAAACTAGAGAAGGTGGGAGAGGCCTGAAAGAGAGAATATGAAAGGGAAAAGGAGAGGCAGAGATGGTTTCTAGGAGGACTCCAGACACAGATGTGGTAGAGCAGGCAGGGGCCAGGCAACGGCCGAAGGAGGGAAAGCCGAGGATGAGTGGCAGAGAGGGGACAAGGGTCAGAGGAGGCACTAAGGGAACAGAAGAGGAAGCCAAGGAAAGGGACCAAGAGTAGAGAATGGTTGATGGGCAGGGGTCCCCCAAGGTGAAGGGGAGAAGGCTGGAAGAGAGAGCGGTGCCCCCATTCCCTCCTCCGCCATCTTTCCTCTCCATCATAGTTTCCTGACGCAGGCCGAGAGGGGCTGAGGGCCAGCGCTGGTGTCACAGGAAAGAAAACGTGGGGAAACGCTGAGGTCTCCTGGTGTCAGGAGTTGAAGCACCAGGAATTGGGGATTTTGAGGCAGGAGAGGCTTAACCCCCACAGCACCGGGAAGCAGCCAGCTCCCCTTGCCTCCTTCCCCCTTCGTGGCTTGCGGTCTCTCTTCCCCGCCTAGGCCCCCAGGAAGTGTGAGTGCTGGGGGTGGTGAGGTTAGGAGGGGGAAGCGGCATATGGGGGATGGGGAAGTCATGCACTCACTTTGGAGGGGCTAGGATGGGGAGAGGAGGACTCGGTAACGGCCTGGTCATCCCCAGGCAGAGCGCCTGTCCTTCGAAGCCCTTCCAGCAAGCACACCAGGGCAGTCGCCTCAGCCCTTCACCCCGCCTTCCCAACCAGGCAGTCCAGATGGCTTCAGCCCCTGGGTCCCAGAGGCCCTGAGGGGTGGGAGAGGCTGGGGAACTAGGGTTCCTGGGTCCCTGAGGACTTTGGACCGGCTGTCCTGTTTCCCCAGCCCTCTGATCCAACCACAGGCCAAAGCCCTGCCTTCGTGCAAACTTAGTTCCAGAAAAACAGGAAGAGAACCTGAGGCTAGAGTTGGGGTGGGAGTGGAGGGATCGCATGGAGAAAGAAGTGGGGGGAGGGGCGGCGGGCCAAGGTGCCATGGCACCAGGAAGAGCCCCAGGTCTCTCCATCACCCCTTACAGGAGGATGTCACAGCCTGGTCCTCATGCTCCCTCACCCCAGGCTGCTGCACCTGGAGAAGCCTGGCCAAGCTATTCTCAGGCTTCCTGGCACAGCCTGGAGGGGGGTGGGGGGATGCCTTGGAGCCTGAGGGGGGGCGCTCGGTGTGCCTGTGTCTCAGGCCCATATCTATTTTCTCCACTGCTAATCCTGGTTCCGCCTGCTGCCCCCCACACTAAGCCTCACTCCCCTAATCCCCAGGGTGTAGGGAAGGGGGGCCAGCTTTACTCAGCTGCCCTGTTCAGGGCCTCGTATCCCTGCTCTTCAGCTGGCTCAAGCCAGTAGTGTTGGCCTTGGTGCCCCCTGCACTGGACACTGCCCGAGGTCAGCCCTGGAAAGAGTTCCAGCCTCCTTTTCCTTGTCAAGCTAGGGCCACTGCCCTCTACCTTTTGGTTCTCGGTGGTGGACACGCCCTGGCAGGCATCCTTGGGCACTGCTGGGTAGTTGACAGGGGCTCCCACCTTCGCTTCATCCCACCTTCCTCATCCCAAAGTCCTCCCGCTACCAACCGACGATGGGGCAGGCTTGACTCAGGGCCCAGTTTCAAGAGAGCTGCCCACTGGCTTGGCCGGTCTAGCAGGCCTGACAGTGAGGGGAGCCTGGGGGGGTGGCGGGCAGGGGTGGGGGGTGGGGCGGGGCCCCTGTTCTTCCCCCTACCAGGCAAACAGACCTCGCCTGGTGCCCTGGCATAGCTGCCCCCCCAACCACCACACACACCCATGCCCACAAGGTCTTAGCAAGAGGGGGCATGCCAGGCTGGGTGGGGATGGGCCGCCCTCATGGGGCGTCAGGGGGCTGGGCCCTCTGGGATGCAGAGGTGGGAAGGGTGCCCAAGGTGGGGTGGGCATCCTGGCACTAGTGCCCCACCCTGGCAGAAAGAAGGGGGAGGCCTCTACCCCACCCACCCTTTCCAGATGATGGGGCTAGGAGTGCCCCCTTGGCCTGGTTGGCACCGGTATAGTTCCAGGTGGCACCTAAGTTGGCATGGGTGCCAGGGCCCTGGGTAAGGGCTGGGGGAGTTTCCCAGAAGCTGCGGAACTGTACGAATACCCGCCCTCCCCACGTGTGTCCTCTGCCTCTCCCCTCCTTCACTGCTACCTGGTGGCCATGGGCACTGGAGTTGGACCTAAGGGGTTAAATACCCACCCTTGCCCCAAGCCCTTGTGAGTTGTGTGGTGAACCAGCCTGAGTCTGTGACCTGACAGCAGGGTGAGCCACTCAGGGCCCCTGCCACAACAAGTTGCCATGGAGATTGGCCCTGGGGTGGGAGAAAGGCAGGCTTAGCAACAGGAATGGGTGGGGTGGGGAGGGAAGGAGGGAGAGGGAAGGGGTGAACCATGTGCCTTCGGTGTCCAGCTGCTGGCCAATGGACAGTGAGGGCAGCCCCACCCATCCCCCTTTGGAGGGAGAGCATCTGCTCGGGCCCAGGAGGGTGCCCGCTACTGCTTAAGTGGCCATTGCTGCTGCTGCCCACTGGGTTTTTGTTCGTTCCAGAGTCCAGGAGCCATTTGCCACGTGAACTGTTTGTAATGTACATGCAGGAGAACCACAGGGAGCTGGGAGAGCTCCCACGCTGCTTGGCCGCCAGGGAGAGAAGTGATTTGGGGACTTAAGGTGGGAATGGGTGGGTTATTCTAAGGGTGCTCACGTATGGCTTACAAGGCAGGGGTAGATACGGGGGTGCTGCTCACTCAAGGCCTCGGTGCAGGAGTTTTGGTGTCGCCATGAGGGTGTCAGGCAGGGAGAAAGGCACAGACATTGCCGTTCTTATTTCCTGAAGAGGAAATGTGTGGCCCTCGACTCCACCAACACCCCCCTCCCCCATCCCAGAATGCCTTTACCCATCGATGACCAGGGCTGAGCAGCGATTGGGAGTGGCATACAAGACACTAACCAAATGTCAGTGGGACTTGTCCTGAAAATCATCTAGGTCAGTCTTCAATATTACAGCTAAGGAAATGGGCCTCCTCAGGAAAAAGGAAGTGACTTGTCCAAGGTCATGTAGCTGGTAGTAACCTGACTCCCTGGGGGTGATTTGAGGGAGGGAGGCAGACCTGTCTCCAAGTGGTTTTCCCAGCAGAGTCCAGCTGTACAGTGGAATCTGCCCTCAGGCAAGGCCTTGCTTCTCCTTCCCAAGGCCAGAAAATTTACTGAGCCCCTACTCTGGGTCAGGCACTGTGCCACACTTGGTCTCATTTAACCTAGTCGCTACCACCCTAGGAATCAGCTGGAATTATTCCATGTTATAGATGAGGAAGGAGGTTCAGAGATTAAATCACTTGTTTAAAGGCACAGAGCTAATTGGCTCAGGGTGAGGATTCAAACTCCAGCCTGGCTGACTGCAGAGCATAGCTCTTTCCAGGCCCCAGCTCTGTCTCCAGTTGCTCCAGACCCACTGAATGTCAAGGCTAAAGGGCTGAGCCCTTAGGGCTTCCACTCCCACCCCGTTGTACAACTAAGAAGACAGAAACACAAAGGGAAACGACTTGCCCAAGCTCATTCAGCCAGCTAGCTAGTAGCAGAGCCAGGACCTGCAGCAAATCGCTCACACCTCCAGGCCAGACTCACTCCACTACCTGTTCCCCTACCTCCACCGGCCTTGGGATTGCTGGCAGCTAGCTCTCTGCATTTGTGGCCATGCCTTTTGGGGGAAAGCAGAAAAGTTGGAAGATGGCCCTCTGGAGTTGGGGAGGCTCACTTGTCTGGCCAGGAATGGGAAGGGAGAGGTGGCAGGGTGGGAGTGGTGGTGGTGGTGGTGGTGGTGGTGGTAGCAGCAGAGGTGGAAAGGGGTGGGACTGGAACTTGGCCTATTGGCAGTGGGGGAGGGTTGGGGACGATGCTTATCTGTGCGGGGGCAGGAAGCACCCGCGCCAGCGACACCCCAGCAAAGCACTGCTTCTCCTTGGCCCTGTGGGGGAGGGAAGGATGTGTGTGGGGGGACATGGGATGCTGGGAGCTGTGTTTCCCTTTTGGCCTCGAGAAGAGGGGATATAGAAGGAGAGATGCATTTCTATCGGTGGAGGAGGGGAGGGAGGAGGAAGAGGGTGCTAGGAAGCTGCCTCTCCTGTCTGCAGTGTTTTACAGTGCAAGAAATGCTTTAGGGAGATAACTTGAGTTAAAGCACCTGACATGCCTCCAGCAACCTTGGTCCAGTGTGAATCCGAGTCTCACTGGCCTCTCTCTGGGCTGATAGGTTCCATCGCAGACTGTTATCTCATTTTCCAAATGGCTCAGGCTGGCTGCCATAGCCACCCAGAGTCCTTCAGCCAATTCTTCATGAAACCTGAATGAGGAACCAGGCATCCTCTCTCCCAGTCCAGTGCTTCTTCCAAGGGATGGGGAATGGGGCAGACGAAGCAGATGGGTCTCCAGGCAAGGGCTAGAAAATCAGGGTGCCTGCTCTTACAGAGGCTGGAACAGTGGCGAGGTACACAAACTGGGCCCTCTGCCTGCTTTTGAATCCTGTCCTGTTTAACTTGGAAAGTCACTTCCCTTGTCTTCTTAGCCTTGTGCTGTGAAATGGATGATAAGCGTTACTTCAGAGGGTGGTGGAAAAGTAAATGAGTGTGAAGGGCTTACAAGAGTATCTGGCATCCGAAGCCTTCGCCAGTGTTGGTGCTCCTTCCTTGGACCCCGTTGCAGGGCTGAGTACCCTCTCCCTCTGTTCGACCCTGCAGGAGAAGATGGGGAGCCCAGAGGACGACCTGATTGGGATTCCGTTCCCGGATCACAGCAGCGAGCTCCTGAGCTGCCTCAACGAGCAGCGCCAGTTGGGCCACCTGTGTGACCTCACCATCCGGACGCAGGGCCTTGAATACCGCACCCACCGGGCCGTGCTAGCTGCTTGCAGCCACTATTTCAAGAAGCTCTTTACTGAGGGCGGTGGTGGAGCGGTCATGGGGGCTGGGGGTGGGACAGCCGTTGGGGGAGCAGGGGCTGGCGTGTGTGAGCTGGACTTTGTGGGACCAGAGGCTCTGGGTGCCCTGCTTGAGTTTGCCTATACAGCTACACTGACCACCAGCAGCGCCAACATGCCGGCAGTGCTCCAGGCTGCCCAGCTGCTGGAGATCCCCTGTGTCATCGCCGCCTGCATGGAGATCTTGCAGGGCAGTGGGCTGGAAGCTCCCAGCCCTGACCAGGATGACTGTGAGAGAGCCCGCCAGTACCTGGAGGCCTTTGCCACTGCCACAGCCTCGGGAGTTTCCAACGGTGAAGACAGCCCTCCACAGGTGCCCCTCCCACCGCCGCCGCCACCACCACCACCACCACCACCACCACCTCGGCCTGTTGCCCGCCGTAGCCGCAAACCCCGAAAAGCTTTCCTGCAGACCAAGGTGGCCCGGGCAAACCACCTAGTACCTGAAGTGCCCGCAGTACCCACCCATCCTTTAGCCTACGAGGAGGAGGAGGTGGCAGGCAGAGTGGGCAGCAGTGGGCTGGGAGACAGCTACAGCCCTCCCACAGGGAATGCCTCACCCCCTGATGAGGGGTCCCTGAGCTATGAGCCCTATGAAGGTGAGGAAGAGGAGGAGGAGTTGGTATACCCCCCAGCCTACAGGCTGCCACAGGTCAGCGGGCCCCCGCTGTCCCCAGAGGAGCTGGGCTCAGATGAGGATGCCATCGATCCTGATTTGATGGCCTACTTGAGTTCCCTGCACCAGGATGCCCTGGCACCAGGCCTGGACGGCCAAGACAAACTGGTGCGCAAACGCCGCTCCCAGATGCCCCAGGAGTGCCCCGTCTGCCACAAGATCATCCACGGGGCAGGCAAACTGCCGCGCCACATGAGGACCCACACGGGCGAGAAGCCCTTTGCCTGTGAGGTCTGCGGTGTCCGCTTTACCCGGTGAGCACTAGTGGGGAAGGGGCCCAGCGGGGCCGTGTCATGGGAGATGGAGAGAGGAGTTATGAGACCTGAGATGGGGAGGTGGGTGGTCCTGGAGGGTCTGGCGGGGTGCGGGTTACCCGAGTGAGGAGAGAGACCAGGACAGCAAGACCAGGAGAAAAGGAGCCAAGAGGGGTGGGTCTGAGGCCTGAAGGATTTGGTGTCTAAGAAGGCTGTGCTGGAGACAGAGTGGGTGGTGGCTGGGCCCAGCTAAGCTGAGGAAAAATCAGCAAGGGTGTTCTGGGGCAATAACGGGGCAGACAAGCGTTGAGGATGGCAGTGGGACAAGGGCTGGGAATCTGGCCAGGATGAGCCAAGGACCCCATTCTGAACATCCCTCTCGCCCCTTACCCCACGTGTGCCAGGAATGACAAGCTGAAGATACACATGCGGAAGCACACTGGAGAGCGCCCCTACTCGTGCCCGCACTGCCCAGCCCGTTTCCTGCACAGCTACGACCTCAAGAACCACATGCACCTGCACACAGGGGACCGGCCCTATGAGTGCCACCTGTGCCACAAGGCTTTCGCCAAGGAGGACCACCTGCAGCGCCACCTCAAGGGCCAGAACTGCCTGGAGGTGCGCACCAGGCGCCGCCGCAAGGACGATGCACCGCCCCACTACCCACCGCCCTCCGCCACCACCCCCTCCCCCGCTGGTCTCGACCTCTCCAATGGCCATTTGGACACTTTACGCCTCTCTCTGGCTCGAATCTGGGAGCAGTCAGCTCCCACTGGGCAACCGGCCTCCACCCCTGGGCCCCCTGATGACGATGAGGAGGAGGGGCCACCGACAACTCCTCCGGCTGAAGGTGCCATGGAGTCCTCTTAAAGAGGGATGAGTGGCCAGGCTGGAGCAGCACCGGCCAGGCGCCCATGCCAAGCAGCGGGAGCCTGCAGGACAGACAGACAGAGCTGGGGTCAGAGCCCTGAGCCTCCCTGGCATCAGAAATCAGCCCCTTCTCCCCAGAACCGTCATTCCAGTTCCAGGCTGAGAAGGTTTTGGGGCAAAGGCTCCCCAGATTGGGGTGATCTCCCAAGGAGTGATCCATATGATATTATGTACATATTTAGAGCTCTATTGTAAAGGTGGGGTCATTGTCCCCAGCTGTGCCTGGGGAGTAGAAGCAATAATGTATTTCTGATTTGTTGGGTCCCTTTTCGGCTATGCGGGTTTCTAGGGGGTGGGGGGCTTGGGACCAAAGCCTTGCCCTGCCCCCATGCCCCTTGGGGCTTTGGCTGTGTAAGGGGTGAAGGACTGCCCCTCCCTTCCGAGACCCCTCCTTCCTGGTTTCTGTTCCCTTTTCCTGGCAGTGAATTATGCAAAGAGGGGCGGCAAAAGAAGGGTAGATGGGGGGAAACAAGGTAGAATCTTGAATGACCGGGGGACTGGACCTGTAAGGAAAGAGCCATCCCTGTCCCCCTCCACCCTGTTCCCAGCGCTGAGTCATGGGGTCCAGGAGAAGAAGGGGGCGGGGTGGCTAGATTGGCTCGCCTTCCCCTGGGGGCAGCAGGAGGGGCTCCGCCCAGCTAGGGGTGCTGCTCTGCTGTACTCAGCCCTCCCCTCCCCTCCCGCGTCCCCGGGCAGGGAATGTCTTGTTCCCGCCACTCCCTCCCCGGGGCCAGAGGGCAGGGCGGGCCGGGCTGCGTCCAACCCTCTCCTCCCCGCCCAGGTGCAAGCCACTGCCGCCCCTGACTCACGCCGCCCCCGGGCTGGCGCGGCGCGGGGTGTGGGACCGGGTGAGGGGTTGGGAGAGCCTCGCGGAGCGCAGGCGAGCCGGCGCCATCTGGCGGCCCCGCCGGCCGCTTCTCCGCCTTCTTCACCTCAACCATCCACTGGCGAGCCCGGCCCCCTTGCCAAGGCGAGGCAAATAACTTCAGCTGGGCCACGGGGAAAGCGCGCCGCGGAGCTGTGGGAAGGGAGTCCTTTCCCCAGCACCTTGCCAGCCGGGCTCCCTTTGGGTCGGGGCCGGTAATTCCCTCGCTCTTCTCAAATGGAATCTGCCCCCTTCTGTACATAGCCTCCTCTGTCGGTCTTGTTGAAATCTAGTTTTAGAACTACCCAATTCTGCTGGGGGTAGGGGTATCTCCCCCTCCCCTTCCTCGCTGGGTGCTGGACCCTCATTGCAGCCTGGGCTCTGCCTTGCACTATTTTCCCTCCCTGGCCTGGCGGCCCCTCGCCCTCCTTAAAAGGGGCAGATTCAGAGGCCCGGTGCTCTCCCTCCCTCCATGTACCCCCATGCCCATTTGCACAGCTGCCCAGGTACCCCCAATAGGGGAGGGGGTCACAGGAAGGGGGGTAATGGGACCAGTCCCTGTATCTATTTAAAAAGTGATAATGTAATATATTGGGGTAGGGGGAGGTCAGGTTGCCCTGGGCCTCATCCTCGCATTTCAGGTGATAGGGGAGCCCAGGGTTGGGGAGACTTGGGGTCTATCCCCATGGAGTGAGGGCAATGTGGCCTCCCCCTCCCCCCTTGCGGCTTCTCCACTCAGTGCCTTAGCAGGGGAGGCAACCTCCCCTCGTCCTTTCCCCTGCCCCCCACCTCTGGTGTAAGCGACAGGAAGAAATAATAATAATTTAAGGTTCACATTGTCCACCTTTGGTTCCTTTATTTTGGGGTAGGTGGGGGGGATCAGGGGAGGGAGATGAGAGACAAAGCCTGGAGTTCCAAAGCTGGGGATGGGCTGCTTCGGGGACAGAGGACTATGGGCGTGGTCACTGTGGCTGAGAGGGTTTGGGAATCCTGCCAGGTGG
>PVKM010035947.1:0-15002 GCA_004027735.1 Carollia perspicillata
TCAAGTTTGATTATGAAGCATTTGTATTTGATTTCATGGATGCAGTAGATCTCAGGAAGAAAACAGTCATAATCCGTGGAGTCCAAAAAGCCAGTTTGGCAAATCTGTTTCTGCATGATAAAGGTATCACAATGATATCACTGTGTTCTTCTAGTCCAGGTCAAATATTTGAGGTGTAAAGCATGAAGTTCTGAATCTTCTTATTCTCATAAGAGTCCTTCGATTATATTAGGTTGGCCAAAGAGCATTACGCTAAGTGAAATAAGCCAGGCAGTGAAAGACAAACACCATATGATCTCACCTATAAGTGCAACTTAATCAGCAAACAAGCCAGCAAAATATAAGCAGAGACATTGAAATAAAGAATGAACTGACAATAACCAGAAGAGTGGGGGAGGGGTATAATGGGGGAAAGAAGGGGAAGGGTCCTCTACGAACATGTATAAAGGACCCATGGCCAAAGCCAAAGTGGGGTGGGATTGAGGGTGGGAGGTGGGGGTGTGTGGGGCAGGGGACAGGGGTAGGGGGAAAATGGAGACAACTGCACTTGAACGACAATAAAAAAAAGTTCAATTAGTTTTTCCCATAAAATAAAAAGACACATTTTTCATTTTCACCAGTAACTTCATTGATTTGGGTATTTTGAGTATGTTGGCTGTCCTCTGCTATTGGCTTCTAGAAGAGAGAGGCCAGGGGTGCTGCTAAACATCTTCCAATGCATAACACAACCCACAGCAAAGAATCATTTGGCCAGAATGTCAATAGCACCAAGAAACTTTGCAAACCACTTTTGACATGTTTGATCAGTCACAGCGCTTTTTCCATACACTGCACAAATCTTTTTTTTTTGCGGTTGTTACCTCTTGAGGAAATAATAAAGCATAATATGCCAAAAATGCTGCCTATTTTCTTCCATTTTCTATGTTAAAAGAGCTGGATAAAAATTCACCAGTTTTGGAGTTTTTTTTTTTAAATGCACGCTGATATGACAGCTGCTACAATACAATCTAACAAAATTGTTTCAACTGAAATTAAAAACAACTAAGCACCACGAGAGCCACTGTGTGGAGAGAACTAAGTGAACTTCTTGGTTCAATATGTTTGTCACCTATTACTGTGCAACCGACCACCCCAAAATGTGGTGGCTTCCGACAGCAAGCATGATCTCCCAGTTGCTGGAGATCGGGGACTCAGGGACGGCTTGGCTCGAAGTCATCCCCACACGGCTGGGCGTGGCTGTATCATGTGAAACCTGGACGAGCTGGAGGTCCTGTTTCTAAGAAGGTGCACTGTCTTGGTTGCCCGTTGCAGCTGGTTGTCGACCGGGGAGGCTTTGTTCTCCTCCATGTGGCTCTGATCCGTCAGGACCTCTCGTCGTCCTGGGGCCTCTCCTATAGGTGACTGGACTGAATCGGGGTGCTGAGGAGGGAGGAAGAAGGGAGAGATGGGAAGGGGAGGGGAAAGGAAAGGCATAAGCAAGGGAGAGTTTCCAAGATGTAAACCTAAGTTTTCTTATGGTTCAGTGTTGGGAATTCCATCTGCCACTGTGGTTACACACAGCTCGTAGGAAGTGAGTCCCTGAGTCCAGCCCACACTCCAGGAGGGGACGGAATGAGGGACGGGTCATTGGGACCATCTTGGAGACTGCCTACATATATCTTGATTATTAAGTAACGAAAAGATGAACAAAAAGGAAGATTCTCTTAATGATAAATTTTACTGAATGTAAAAGAGTCTTGTAGTGTAAACCTAGCGTATTTTCTATATTAAAGAATTCATCCTGGCAGAAAATGATTTTTTAATCAATGAAATATGGAGACATCTTTAAAGGGCTAGGTTTGTTGTTTAGATCAATATATCTTTCATTAGGTTATTGCCTGTCTCATTTTAAGTCATGCAATGTGAAATTGAAACAAATACACTGCATTAGAAAAGACTTGGCTTTAAACTTTCTATACACATGTTTGCCTCTGGAAATATAGCTATTAGTGTTCGCATGTATATTTGCTTATATTAAAAAGCTTATATATCACCATATTTATACATTTTCTAATTATTAGAGTAAGTCTACTTGACAGCATTTATCTTATATGGATGTCTTATTCCCTACTGTATCCTACAAGATCCTAGAAAAATTCCTACGATATAGTAGATGATGAACAAATACTTATGAATGAATTAATAAATTCTGAAAAAATGGGGAAGGCAAGCATTTTGTTCCCTTTTCTCTAAAAGAAGACATAGAAGCCCTAGGGCCTCTCCCGACTTGGCCACTGAGTTTGTAGCCGCACCTGACCTCCCGCCCTCTGACCCCGCTACCGAGGCATTTCTCCCTTTGCGTCCCGGTGTGACGTTGAGAGGCCACTCAGAGACGAGAGTCCTGACCTAGACCTCTGCCTCTGTACTCATCCACAGTGTTTCTCAGAAGTCACACTTACCTAAGTTTAAAAAGGCTCTTAATAAATATTTGATGACGAGATGTCTTACCGACGTGAGAACAAGCACAGCCGGATAGCCCAACGGGCTTTCCTTCAAAGACGCATTTAGTATGATGGGCTTTGGGCCAACAGTTTTGATTGTTGTCCTAGGCGATGGGTCACAGTGGGTCAGTTAGAGAGCTAGGGATGATTCCTGCCCATCCAAATGACAGGGGAGTATCTTTGCCCACGGGTGAGCTAGCCAGACGTCCAAGGTCCAGTTTGATCTGTGTCCAGCTAGATGAGTAAGCCAACAGCTACAACCACAAATTTATGGCATAGAGTTTATAAGAGATGAGGGCTTTGTAGACTGCTATTCACTTCACAGATGTTGGTTTTCAAACCCAGCAGTCCAGAGCACATTTCCTCCCTCCCGGCTGCTGATCGGCCATTGAGAAAAGCTGTCAGCAAACGGCCTCCATGCTTCCTTGGTGATAAGAGATCTGTCCAGAAAATATCCAGCCATGCACTATGAAAACGAGAGACATTTCTTGAAGAAGATACAAGATACCTTGCACACAGGACAAGGATGTCTCCGTCTCCTTCAAAGGAGGCACCTTGGGACCTCACACAGTTCTCCCAATCGCCATCAGCCACCCTATCGCGTTTTCCCGAATCTCACTCACTGATGGTCTGAAATCTCTTCCCTTTCAGTGGTGATTTTAGTTTGGGGAAAAGCCGTTAAGTTGCGAGGCACCAGTTCTACATCTGGGCTGTAGGGGGACTGAGTCGCCTGGGTGATTTGATGTTTCACCAAAAATCTCTGCACGAGACGTGATGCATGAGCAGGCATGCTGTTGTGATGAAGCTGCCAATCACCAGTTGCCCATAGCTGCGACCTTCGGAATCATCCACAGACGAAGGTTCAAGCTTAACACAAACATTGGATGCAGATTCATTGCACTACTCACTCAGTCGGTTTGGATGTGATGGCCACATAATACACATGCTCACTCAACAGCATCTACCGCCCCCACTGACTAGCACAGTGAAGTTGTCGTTGTTCACACATGCGCACTCCAGCCCACTTTCCTTGGCTGCCAGGTTGCATGGATGTTGTGCAAACCGCTCTCGTTATATAAAAATGGCTGGACGTTTTCCAGACAGACCTGATATGAAGTTAATGCTGTGTGTGGAAACTATGTTTGAGAAAGATCAAAAGGAAGTTTCGGTTGGACTTCAGGGTGGAATTGGGCGGGATCTGGCTGCGTGAAGCAGGAAGCTGACGAAACTTGAAAGTCGTTCTACCTCTTGCCAGGCTAGTGCTGAGGTCCTACACGGTTTTGAACAAGCTCTTGCACCTAATAAGTGAGAAGTCTGTGTCTTGCAACTCTCCTCCCTCCCTGCATTTGTTTCCGCTTTACTCTTGCTGGAAGGTTATAAAAGACATCTCGGACCACAGCTTTTCCTCCTTCTCAGGCTTTCTCTTGGCAGCTATGGCTTGTAACTACGGTACTTTCATTCAGGGAATTACTTTCTGTTTACCTTTTAAAGCTCATGAATTGGGGGGTTCTCCATCAATTCAGATTGCCCAAATCATCAGAGAACACCTTCCATTTCAACCTGGTTTTACTTTTATCTCAGCCTGCAGGCTGGCCAGTTCTAGACTGAGTTCATTACTCTCTTGAACACCTTGCTGCACACACAGCAAGAAGGAGCCAGCACACCTCAGCGTTTGAGCATCGCCTCACGTCAGAAGTCTCCGTTGGCACTTGGTGTGCCTTCTGAGGAGCAACAGGCGAGAGGATGACCACCTACCTAGTTTTGCTACAAACATCAGAGGCCCCAGCTTTCCGAGCCCATAATACCCCAGGCTTCAGGGCTTGGTACCCAGCGCAGGCAGTTCCAAGACCTTCATAGGTTCTGCCACACTTAGCATCCTGTTTTTAAATATAGTAGCAAAAAAGGTCTTCGTTTGAGTTAGGTTCAGCTCTGAGTGACAGAGACAGCGGTGGAAAAGGGAGAAGTCAGGCTCTGAGGGTGTCCAGGGGCTCCATGGAGAGTCACGCTTCCTCCATCATGCAGTTCGACCATCCTCAGCATTTGGTCTCAGAATGGAATGACCAAATGGTCTTCATTCACTGTGCGACCCCAAGGGGCAGTTGCAGCTCTGGATATCGTCTCCAAATTCCAGGCAGAAGCAGGGAGAAAAGAATGGTGGGCGGTGCTCCACTTCCTTTAAGGCCACTCGACCGAGTCTCCTGTTGTGCAGGAAATAACCTCGTTGGATCCAGCTCACAGGGTCCCAAGGGAGATCGGGTAACCAAGTGCCCAGCTAAATGTCCAGATCCACACAGGAAGGGAGAAGTAAGCATTGGAGGTTAATTAGAAATCTGTGTAACAACTCCTCTATTTAATATTAAACAGTTGATTTTGATTATAGTCTGTGCACCCAATTTTACTTAATAAAGTGGCATCCAATATTATTATTTGCTCCTTGGGCAACTTTTGAAAACCTGTATATGGCTGCTTAATTTAAGGATATTGAATTTGGGAAATACATTTAAGTGGATTTATTTCCTCTCCAAGTTTTCAATTATCCCTCATCCTAGCCTGAAGCTCTTTACAACAAATGATTTAGAGTAGCAAAATTAAATAGTTTTTTAAAAGCAGTAGAATATTCTCTGATCATGTATTTACATCTCTCGGCCATTCCCAATTTTATTTCTGTTCCCCACAAAAAGCCTAATTCAATACGTTTCTTGGTCTTAAGTTAAAGGAGAATTATTATCTAACCATTCCTTAAAATACTAAAAATTACGAGAATTAAGGTTGGTTGTTATTCAAAAGCTTTTCCCTTTCGCTCCAAAGGTAAATGGTGGTACCTTTCGTAGTTTGTGTGTGTGCTGGAGCTACCTGGAAAAGGAGAAATGTGGCCATGACAGTTCGATCTGGAGAAAGGCAAATGAGGAGGCCAGAACAACTACCCTTTGCCCGTAGGAAACGGTCCATAGCGTAAAAAGAAGCGAGCCGTCTTTTTGCGGAAAAACGAACTCTTACACGATCTGGGGTGATGGAGTAAGCCTTTATTACACACGTGGACCCAGAGGAGACAGCTTCCAAATTCTGGGCACTGAGGAGGAATCAGGCAGGTGGTTAAATACCTTTGTAACAAAGTGGGGAGAGGAGGGGTCACTGCAGCACAAGCAGGGAGCAGGAGTGTGGGAGCCAAGGACACAGAAGCAGAGAACAAAGAAACAGCAGGGGATCATCCAGGGCCTGAGACAGGGAATCAACTAACTAGTCAGCAGGTGGTCATCTGAAGCCTGGGGGCCAGCAGGGAGCTATCAGTGGCCTGAACAGAGTGCCAGCCTCAACTTCTATCTATATTTTAAATTCCTATTACAGTCTGAGATGTGCCGCTGAGATAACGTGATCCGCCCAACCTTGTATTTCCGCCTCTTACTGTGGTGCTAACGAGTGACTTGTGAAGCCTTTCCCTAGACATCGACTTTGGAAGTTACAGGCGTCCTCCAGAACTGACGCTGAGGGCTGGACAGCGAGTCCCTGGCGGGGACTCGAGTGCCAAGCCCATAGGGTTTTGGGGGAAACACGAGCCAGTCGAGAGGTTTCGGTGGAGAAGCAGGTGTTGTTGAGCAAAGAGGATGAGAAAGAAGAGCCACGCAGAGTGGCAGCCGTCCAGCCATCGCTTAGAGACTGACCTTACCTGTGTCTGTAATGTCTGTGGGAGTCATTGGTACGGAAGGAACGGTGGGATTAACATGAACTTCTTACAAGGCATATTTCATGTTCTGTGTTCCCTTCGTGGTATGGGTGAAAACAGTAAGGTAGGGGTGAGGAGCCATTAGTCCGTCTTTGTAGGAATTTGTTCCAAGGCTGCTCGTGGTCTGCTTGTATCTCTGGTCAGTCGAGTTCCATATCAGGTGGCACATAGCTGGCCCTCGACTGGACTTGGTGTGATTTTAGTTAATTTATGTAGTTTTCATGCCCCACTCCTGTAGTAAAACACCTAGTTTTTCCTTTAAAAACAGCTCTAATTTTTCCTTTTAACATTTTTGATAAATATTTCTGTAACTAATTTTTATATTTTAATGTTCTATTTCTTTGGACACGTGCATTTTCTAATTTTTTTTTTTTTTTTTGCAAAGAAACAAGTGCTTTAAGAGCAGGAGGAATAGCTTCCTTGTTTTTTTTAATCACTGTTTTTCATTATTTTAATGCATCTGAAATTTTCTCCCAATACCGTTTATTCCCTCTCTTCCCTCCTCCACCTCCACAGTCACCACACTGTTGTCCTTGTTCATGAGGTCTTTCTCTCTTTCTTCTCTTTCTGACTCAATCCCTCCACCCCCAGCCCTCCCGCAGAGCCGTCAGCTGCTCTCTGTCTACGATTCTGTCTCTATTTGGTTTGTTCGTTCAGTGTGTTCATTCGATTCCATATACGAGTGAAAAATCACTGTTTTTCAATGTCTAATATAATAGGTGCTTAATGCATGCTGCATGAACAAAAGAATGTAAGAAAAATCAATGAGTGGACAGACTGATGCATCTAAGAATCTCAATAGAAATAATTGCTCATTTTCCATTTGTTGCTCAGACAAGCGATGGCTGCCTGTAGGAACCCTGAAACCCCAAAGCTGACTTGAAGGATTTCATATGTTTTCTATTCTAAAAGCCTACATGCTCTAATGGTAATATTCATGAGGTTTGTACTGTGTTTCAGCAACTACTCTGAACATTTTACTTAACTTTTTAATCCTCAAGGTGGTCCTATCAGGTGACAGTTAACGCAGGTGGAAATTAAGCCTTAAGTGATGTATGTGATTTGCCTAAGAACCCTCCACTCTGAGGAGTCAGTGAGGATTTGATTCTTAGTTTGTCTGATTCGGGGCGCTCGCCCCTAACCAACATAAATACATTGTTCACTAGATGCCTGCATTTCGTTGGCATTCTTTTAATTACTTCCCAGGTAAAATTGTAATTACTGCTTTAAGTGCTCCACAAAATATTCTTACCTTAACACTTAAATTAAACCCATCAGATTGGAATAAATAGGCTGAAAAGTCAGACGAGCCCTATCTTAGCAACCTCTCCAGAAAAGCTGCTCCTCCGGCACCTCACAGCCGTGGAGGTCTGCAGTGAAGAATGTGCGCAACACTGCCCCCTATAGACCGTTCTCCTGTCATTTACAGGAATGAGACCTAAGGCAGAGAGAAGTACTTGAAAATCTGTTCTGTGATTAGTGGGAGTCTAGGAAAACATCTCTTCTCTCCAGAGTCCTTTCCATAGGGCCTCTGCGAGAAGACCCGAAATGCGCCGATCACGCACTCTTTGTGGTGAGGGAATTAGAAGCACTTGTGAAAATGCAAGTGCTCTCCTTAAAGGTTGATACATTAAGCCATTATCAGCCAGCAACACCTTAGCAGGAATTAGTTGATCAGAAAGCCAAGATCTTGAGTGAATTAACTGTTAGGAAAACATCAGAGGGTCCAGTAGGCCTAAGTAAGCCAGAGCTTATGAAAAATATCTAGAGGCAATTTTTAGAAAAAAAAAATGTAAGTATGTTAGGATAAAAAAAAAGGATGATAAGTCAGGATGAGAATGCAGTCTCTTCTTGATGAACAGTGAGAGAGAAGTGAGGCGGGGCTTCTTCATCGCGCCTTTCCCCAGCGGTCCTCCCCAGGACACGTGGACTTCAACCCGGAAGGGGAATGTGCGTGTCAGAGAGGGGGCACTGGAATCCAGTTCAGTAAAGTCGGCGAAGAAAAAAAAGAAACTTCTGGTTTCCTGTAAGAAAAGCTCTTAGCAAAGGATGCAGATCAGGGATGTACATCTTAACTCCCTGCTAAAAACGAAATCCTGCAGTTGGTGAATTCAGCGACAAGTGCAGCGGGGAGTGTGTCTGGCACACTTTTCTTCTGTCTCCAAACCGGCCAGGGTCAACGGAGGCAGCCAGCTGCTCCCAGTCTGCAGCTGGGACGGGCGGCCTCTCAGACACAGATGTGAACTGGCAGGGACTGCTGTCATTCGGTCATCTGCGGAGTGGGGCAGGGCAGACTCCTCTGCCAAAAATATAAAGATTGATTATTAAACGGATGATTTAGCAACACTTAGTAATTAATGAAGCAGTCGAGAATCTCATTACAGACAGATCGCCTCAGGGCATTTCTTTGTTGGTGGTGGTTTTTTTGATGGAAATGGTAAGGTTGAAAGATCTAGGCGCTTTCATTGACAAGGGATCCTGATTGGAGGAGAGGCTCCTACCCTCAGGCGTCTGCAGAGGGTGTGGAAAGTACTCCCGTTCAGCCAGACTGCAGGAGCCCACTCCGTGCCTCCCCCGTCTGGAGGCAGAAATGGCTGAGCACTCGACAGATACCGTAACTTCGACCTGCCTTAATAAAGCCTTTGGCACAATCTGGAGTTGAACATAAAAGCCACGATTAAATTCACTAGCTTTTCCTCTAATATGCCATTTCAACCTCAAGTTCAGTGGACATAGACCAAGAGAAAAGGAAGGTGCTTTCTTTATAAAGTTTTGATTGTGACCTCTCCATACCTCACCTGGAGGCTGGGAGGAAAGATAAAACAGAATTAGGAATGGGCTGAGAAAACACCATAAGCCCTCTGATGACTTGCGTCTGGTGGTTCATGGCCGGGGGGGTTGTGCACCGCACCCCACCCCACGCACAAAGGTAAATGCGCCCTGCCTTCTACCACCACCACGGGTAGCAGGGCGGTCTGAGGTGAAGGCAAGCGAGCTGGAAGAATTGCAAAAGGCTTCCTCTTTATGAAGTTGTGGTAGAAGTTGTCTTTGAAACTTCTCAACCTTAGGGAGGCCTGCCCCACGTTGTAAGCAGCCGACTGGTGTATCTGTAGCAGAGGCTGTGACTGCCCCAGAGTCCTGCTTCCCTGGCCTCCGGGGTGAGATGCAGCCCTTGGTGCCCCAAGGGGAGACGGGGAGGAAGGCTGAGGGTGGGCCTCTCCTGTCCACTGTGGACCGTAGTCTGGACGTGTGGGTCTCACTATCATCGGTCAGTTGTCTTCAGCCACTAGCTCAGGTCAGTGTATAGGTCTCTACTGATGCCTAACATTTTTTTCCTGCCCTTTACTTAGGGGCATTGGTGCTGTAGAAAGAGTGAGGTCTTTAAGCAGCAAATGTAAGGCGTTACTGTCTTCCTTTTCCTGGGAAACACTTTTTTTAATCAAAGAATCTCATAATAACATCAAAGTGAGCTGATCAAAGACGACACAGGCCTGGGAGGGGAAACAGAGAGCACAGTGGGGTGGTTCAGGGTTGGAAGGGAAATTTAAGAATGTGGGGGGAGGGGAGCCCCGGTGCACTGTGGGTAGGGATGCAGACTGGCGCAGCCACTGTGGAAAACAGTACGGAGGCACCTCAAAAACCTAAAAACGAATCTGCCGTTTGACCCAGCAACCCCACTTATACAAACACATCCAAAGGAACCCCAAACACTAATTCAAAAGGATACACACACCCCTATGTTCATTGCAGTGTGATTTACAATCGCCAAGGTATGGAAGCAGCCCAGGTGTCCCTCAGTACATGAGTGGATAAAACAACTATGGGACCTTTACACAATGGAATTCTACTCGGCCATAAAAAAGGAAGAAAATTTTACCCTTTGGGACAGCATGGAGGGACCTGGAAGACATTATGCTAAGTGAAATAAGCCAGTCAGAGTTAGACAAGTACCCTATGATTTCACTCATATGTGGAGTCTAATGAACAAACTGAGCTCACAAGGAAAACGGGGACAGACTCAGAGACGGAGAGCAGGCTGACCGTGGGGGAGGGAGGAGGAGGAAGAAGGGACTGAGCAACGAAGGGAAAGGACTCGTGGGCGTGGGCAACTATGTGGTGACTGCTGGGGGAGGGGAGATAGGGGACTGAATGGTAACGAAAAAATGCAGTAAAGATTAAATACGTCAAAAAAAGATGCGGTGCATATACACAGTAGGACCCTACTCAACCACAAGAAGAGAGGAAATCCTGCCACTTGTGACAGCACCCGTGGGCCTCGAGAATGTCATGCTCAGTGAAATAAGTCAGCGAAAGCTAAGAACCGTATGATTTTACTCATACGGAGGGTGTAAAACCCAAACTCGTGGACAGGGGCAGCAGTGCGGTGGCTGCCAGAGGGAAGGGGGTGGAGCGGGAGGGGTGCAGGGGGCCTGATACGTGGCAGCAGAAGGGGATTCGACTTCAGGTGGTGGGCACGCAGCACAACACCCAGACCTGGTGTCACGGAAAGGCACGGTTGAAACCTGTGTGGCCCTGTCAGCCGATGTCACCCCGATGAATTTAATAAGAACCAAGAACCATCTTAAAAATAAACAGATAAACTGAAATAATAAAACGGAAGAAGAAAGAATGAGCGTTCAGGCTTCCATCCTCCCGCTATCGAGCGGCCTCCGTTTTCCTGTGAATAAGAACGGGAAGGTTCTGTGCACTCGGCCAGCAGCACGGACTCCTGGGCTGAGACGGATTTGGAACCCCGATCGCTTGGTTGACCAGAGCGGTCCACGTAGTGAGCAGTGGCACCTGAAACAAGACAGTGACTGTGGTCGGGGAAAGGTGACAAAGTGCAGATCGAAAGGGTATTGGAGCACCGTGTGTTTGGGGAGCTACGTGAACGGGAGGACGTGGGGACGAATCTAGGGCGACGCCGATGATGACGACCGTGGTGACGGGCTTGGACCACTGGTGACACTGCACATGTCAGTCACGTCTGAAAAAAGAGGGGTGTTTAATTGTGGAAGTAAAGATGACATTTGACACCCGATAGCGGGCTTCTTTCGGACATTCCTGTGGAAACACCTCATCTGTCCTTGGCTGGGTACGTGGGGGCATCCCCAGCTCAGCACTAGTGCCAGAGACCGGGGTTCAGATTGTGAAAGGTGGGGAGGGTGGCAAGAAGGAGGAAGTGAGCCCCGAAGTCCAAGTAGGGAGGGCCACCGGCTGTACGGGGTGGACAGAAGGGAATCTCAGGTAAAACCTAGAAAGAGGCCGGTCGAGGGGACAGAGACCCATGGCGCACTCACGGTGCGGAAGCTGCCAGACTACGGCGGAGGACCAAGAATGTGGAGAGAGCGGCCAGGGAGGCGGGCAGCCCCATGAGGACCAGTAGGAACATTGTCTTTCGGGCCCCTGGCCGGCTCCTGTCTCCCTCCTCCTCCTCCATCTCAGCTCCTGGAAGCACAGACCACCTCCCAGGGGCTTTTCCAGGAGCATCCTCACTTAGAGGAGACCCCGCCAGCAGCCTCACTAACCCGGAAGGTTCTCCAGCAGCCACCTGCCTTTGCTCTTCTCATCGGAGTGGCCCGCCTTGGGGAAGCTGCGCCCAGATCCCGCCCCCCCTTGTTGAGGTTTGCCGCGCTGTGGCTTTGGCAAGAGGTAGCGTGGAAACCTTCATACGAAAAGAGAAAGCTGTTGTTTGCATCAAGCTAGTTTGTCTGCAGAGTGATAAGGCTGCGTAAAAACCGCGTTCGGATCCTCTTAGTCTGCATTGATTGAAGCGTGAGAAACAATAGCTGTATTTTCTTCCACACAGGTTGCACTATGTCTGTTATGTGTTCAATCTTGGGTGACAGATTTTAAGAAAATTCATCTGAATGTACTAAGAGGACAAAGCAGAAAATGCTCTGTAAATTGCCTTTTTGTGTGTGTGATGAAAAAACACCCATAATGGCAACCCAGTGGACAGAGTTTCGGGGAGGAGAGCTGCCTCTGCCTCTTCCTCTCCTTTAGGAGTGTGGGCAGGTCCGGAGGCCACTCAGCAGGCACCTGCCTGACCCCCGGGGTCCCCACTGCCAATCAGCGGTCACAACTTCCAGCAGGGCCTCCTGGGCGAAGCGAGGTGGCAGGCTAGGGAGAGAGAAAAAAAAGTCCAGCGCAGCGACGATCCGTGTGGGGTTTGACTTGCTTATTTTCCGATGGAACTTTCACAGACACGTTTCCATGGACGTGAAGATGTGGGGAATGCAGGCTTACAAGCACGCAGGTGATTACAAGAGGGAAGGGAGGCAGGTGGAGGTAGGAAAGAGTGAAGGGGGGAGAAACGGTGATAGGAGACTTCATTTCGTATGGTGAACGCACAATACGACATACGGATGACGTATTATAGAACTGTACACCCGAAACTTACGTGGCTGTATTAACCAATGTCCCCCCAACAAATTCAACAAAAGCGTTTCAAAAAGCATACAGCTCGGCTTACAATGTACATTCGGGATACATTAACCCTAATATGGGAATGTACAAGTGGCACATTTTCCCTCATTTATTTGACCAGCTTGTTCACTGTGGTCACCAGTTCTCCAAAAAATCTAACTGACTGAAGGACCTTCCTGCCACTGATGGAGATTTGTATGTATGGGAACCAAGGCTGCTTTGCTATGCAGGCTGAGTTCGGTGAGAGACACACATGTCAGGTAGCACTTCCTACACAGGTGTAGCCCCTTACTGCTACTTAATGAAAGGTAAGGTCGCTTCAGTGCTCATTCCAGCAAATACTCATTTTATCTCACTTTATTGTCAGTAATCCTATGAGGCACCGCGTACGGTTGTCCCTATCCTGCTGATGAGAATATTGAAGCTTAGAGTGTTTCAGAACTGGTCAGTGGTGGGGCAGGAATTCATACAACCTTGCACTTGGTAGGGACTCGGTTTATGTTAGCAGAGCTGAATTAGCGTAAGCAGCATCGTGTATGTCACTGAATTGGCTTGTGAAGAGAGGCGCCAACTCTGGCTCTGAAGTAGGAGATTTGAGAAAATGCCCTACAGTATCAGCAAGGACTCATGATGGGCCGATGCTTCTAATAGAATAACCTAGAGATCTCTTATTGTATCATGGTGCTATGGGCACTAGTAAAAAGTGACTTGATTCCTGTTTTTCTTGTTTGCTACAAATGAAGGGAATAGCCTTAGGAAAGTGATTTGCCTGGCATTTGATCTTTCTAAGGGAATTACACATAATTAACTTACTTCATTTTTAGGAAGTTACTAATTAGGTGATTTGTTGAGATTCCACAGGATTAGTCTTTTGGCTTCCAGCATGGAAGTAAAAAAAGAATCTACTGTCTTAGAGAAAACAGAAGCACCAGGAGTTCTTGAGCCCCCAAAGAAAGTAAATGGTGGAACAAAAATAAAAATGGCAATAAGAGATTCTAATCTGAGAATTTAAAGTGAAACAGAAACAGATGAAATCTTATGATCAAAGCAATTGACTTAAAATAGAAAGCAATTATTTATTCAGCTTAGGGTAAGATTTTTCTTTGTAATACTTATTTTTTTCCTTAGAAATCAAACCCATCATCTTCATGGTGTCATAATTTCGGTTCCACAGCATGCATCGCTCTACTGCTGCATTATCAAATTTCACTTTATTGTTCCCAACATGGAACTTAACATTTAGTATCTAAAGGTCATCTCGCAACCGTGAGATGGAAAAAGTAACACCTTGCAGTGACATCACGTCACACCAGTCAGAAAGGAAGGGCGTGACGAATGAGCAGTGCGAGGTCGCAGCCGTGGGGATGAGAGAGACGAGACGGGCTGTGCAATTCCTGCCTCGTGGGGAGGCAGACCGGACCCTGGGCTGTCGTCCTCCCGTCCCCAGCTGCGTTGAGAACCGGGGAGAATACTGAAGTGTTGAGAGTTAGGACTCGATGAAGTGTATTCGATAGGACCCTTGACTTCAGGAGACAGGAGTGCTGGCCCTTGAACTTCGGGTGGCCCTAGGAGGTACTAGGATGATTTTGTTGGACATTAACTACAAGTACAAGAGAGAACGCCCCATGGGACGTTGGCCACACTTCCGAGTGGTAGAGCTTTTGGTACTTACTCTCCTTTTTGTTGATTGCATCTATCACTGCGGCAGCGCCCCTGCCACAAGCTACACCTGAAGGGACTTTATTGAAGTGCAACGGTATGAAGGGAAGCTGTCAGAAATGAACTTGAACAGAAAAACACGAATTCAATAGTCTGGATCCTTATCAGGCGCTGGGGTTCTTATGTTTTGGGTTAATTCACCGATGTCTCTTACTGCTCTAAAAAATAATCAAGATAATATTTTTTAACCATCGCCTACTGATGAGCATCATCCGTTAATACCTTCCTGGAGAATTGAAAGGTGGAAGGGAACTTAGAGCCCCCTAGTAAACACTCCCCTGATTGGAGAGAAAACAAAGGCTTGGAGAGAAGAAATCTGCTGAAATCATGGAACTAGTTAGCGGCAGAGCTGGGATCCAAACCCAGGCCAGTGAATGAGGAGCTCCGTCCCTTTCCACCATTCAGCTCTGCGTCTCTGCTCCGTCAGCGCCAGGGCCTGGTTTAAGTGTAAACAGACCATGCCGCTGTGGTTGATGGGCCCCCACAACCCTCCAGAACTCTGCGGAGAAGGGCACAGCATTCTAGGGAACAAGCCGTGGAATTTTCCGCCTAATTCAACCGTGAATTTGGCAAATGTTACAATTCAATATTAAGTCTAAATATTCTGCATCTTTTACATTCTAGAAAATATGCCCCCAGCAGTCCCAGCCATC
>PVKM010035948.1:0-14966 GCA_004027735.1 Carollia perspicillata
AAAAAAAAAAAGAAAGGGACCTTTTTCTGAGTTGGATTTGCTTTACCAGATATAAGAACAATTTCTAATCATAATAAATATAATGTTATCATGGGAATAGAGAACAAGACCAGCAAAGAAGAATAAAGAAACAAAAAAAAAATGGGAGCATATGTGAGGATTTAATATACTTCAAAGGTGATTCAATGAGGACATGATGGATTTTTAAACAGGTGGTGCTGTTCCTTCATCTGGATGAAGGTGAAATTAGACACCATTTTACACCATGCTCAAAAGTCAGATATATTTCAGATAGAATAAAGATGTAAATGCAAAAAATAATACAGCAAAATACAATAAAAATTAGGAAAGTTCATGAATAATCTAGGCTAGAGGACACTTTCTTAACCAAGACAGAAAAACCACTCTATAGAAGAATATGTAAATATATACATATATATACAAAGATAACAGTGAAATCAATAGAGATCATAAAAAATGTCAAGAAACAAATGAAAAGTATGGAAAACTATAGCTCCAATACAGAAGACAACAATTTTTTGTCTATGATACTTGAAGAGCTCTTATAAGTTATTAAAGACAAGCCATTCAATACAAAGAAAGCAAGTGATGTTGGAAAAACAATTCACTAGGGAAAAAATGACAATGGTAACAACTACCTGAAGAAATGCTCACTGTTTCTGGTAGTTCGGGAAGTGAGCCTAAGTAACAATAGCTCTCTCATTAGTCCCATCAGACTGGAAACAATTTCTAAGAGCCAAAATACACATTGCCTTTGAGCCAGCAGTCCCTTTCCTGGGCATGTATCTCACAGAAATAAAACACCCAAACTTGGAGCTCTACCGGTAGATCTTATCTCAGTCTTGTTTGTAGTTCTAGAAGAAGGGGGTGAGTAGTAGTAGTAGTAGGAGGAGGGCTGGATACAAGTATGTGCCAATAAAAGAAAAACAGATTTTAAAAATATGGAGAAGAATAGGTAAAAAATGGACCAATCTGGTGAACACATATTGTGCAATTTTCAAAAGAATAATTTACAACTATGTTACACCACTTGACCTAGGGAAATTTCTATGACGTACTGTTGATTGAGAAATGCATGAAGCTTGTGTAATATGATTTCCATTATTGTTAAATAAGTAATGACCCCTCCTTAGAATATGTGCAAGTGTGCATGTGAACATGGAGAAAAAGATACCTTTCAGGTTACAACACCATGTGGGTAAGAAATGTGGAGGAGAGAGCCAGCAGAAGAAAAAAGAAAGAAAAGACGTATCTATGGCATATTTATTTATATATTATATGTGTATTTATTTATATTTATATTTGTATATAGACATATGCCCAAGTTAGCTGGCTGGAAAAAAGTTAACATATATAATGGTTTTCAAAAGTACAGGGTCCGGCACAAATAACACCCCTTTTTTATCACAGCGTCTTTTATTACATGATTGTAAGCATGCAATTCTGTAACATAACAATATCGTACTCAAGCACACCATATTACATTTTAGGTTAAATGTTCAAATTAAAACTATAAACTATTACACCCATAGCAGTACCCTACCAACCACACTCCAGCAGGCGTTACTTCTGCCGGACCCCCGTATGTCAATGCTATCTTTCATACCCTGCATCTGATCCACACACCTTCCTAGGAGGTGGGACCTGCAATGCCAAAGCCCACGGGGTTCTGCCTGGCTCCAGGAGTGGACATCTGCGGTGGGATGCCTGGATTCAGGCCCTTCCCCTCTTTGTGTGAGTGCGTTTAGGGAGCCGGACTTTGCTGCTGGGCTCGTCCCACCTGCAGGGCTCTGGGTTTCTCCAGGTTTCTTTCACACACAACTCTCCCTCTTCGATGAAAGGGAGAGCTTCAAGGCTTCGCCTGGCCATGGGTTCCTGAACTGTAATGAAGGCACAAGTGAAAAGAGAGCCACTGGTTATAGAATACCCTAATGAACGACTTTAAGGGCCTGACACCGGAAGATTACTAAGTGCAAGAGCTAGTTCTAGTAAGTAGCGGACACACTGTTCAGCACCACAAAAGCAATGGGCTCCGTAGAAGCTGATTGGAATCGTGTGGAAAGGATGGCTTTGTAATGCACAAGTCAAGAAGGAAATCCTGCTTTTACCACTTCCTTGGAAAATTATTTAATTTTTCTGACTTTGTAAGCTAAACGTCAAAATAATTCTTATTTGCTAGATTATTACAAGGATTTAATGAGATGATGAGTATGAAAGCATCTAGCACTGCCTGGCACATTGAAAGAAATTAACCAGCTGATGGTAGAAAACCAGCTTTTGGAAACTGGTCAGGATGTAACCCTGTGTTCTCTCTGCGTCTCCTGTCTTCCCTCTCATGCTTTCTTTCAAAATTTATTGAGGTGCTATTATACCAACTATTGGGCCCTGGAACTCTCACCGTCTAGTTGAGGATATTGAGAAGAATATGCACTCTGTGGTGGGTTAAGGGCTTTTAACCAATGTGTGCACAAAGTACCGTGGGGAACACACAGGATAACGTTTGGGTTTAATGGAAAGAGTTGGATGTGAGAGTTCATCTGGTTGACGGGGGTGGAGAGTAAGGGGAAATGGGTATGTGCCAGCGTGCAGAAAACAAATGGACAGAAGAAGAACATGTAAAAAAAAGCCTAAAGTTCAAAAACCATTTATATGTATAGCTACTATTTTTGGTATAAAAATTAACATGATTTGACAAAGAATTCTGGGCAACTGATATTGCTGGGTCCACTGAAATACTTTTGACCCTGAACTGTGGTGAAAGAATTTGCCAGTTTCTGGGGATAACGAAATACAGTATTTTAAAGGAATTCTGACGGCTAGCTTCCAAAATGGCCCCCAGGGGTCCCTGCCTCCTGGTTTCCAATCCTTGCAGAGCCCCTCCCACAATGAAGAAGGGTTGGTCTGTGCGATCAATAGAATACAGAAGATGTGACAGTCCATCACTTCTGAGATAAAGTTATGCAATTTAGTGTCTCTGTCTTGGGTTCTGTTTTTCTTCTTTTTGGATCACTCACTCTGGGGGAAGCTGGCAGCCAAGGTGTGGGGAGAGGCAGCCTTTGGAGAGGCCCATGTGGAGAAGAACATATCTGCCAACAACCAAGGGAGTAAGCTTGGAAGCTCATTCTGTAACAGGGCGCAGCCATGGGGGGCCCCAAATAGGGATTTGTAATGGGGCCCAGAACTAGGTGTCCAGGAAATATTAGGAAAAAAAAATATATAGGATGTCCTCACCCTGACAAATCTGAGCTGGGGGATGGGACACATGGAGCAGGGCCATTGAGAGATGTTTCACATAGCAACAGTATTGCAGATAACCTGTAGAATGGTCATTGAACATATCTATAACCTTTAACTGGTTTCATAAATATGCTAAACAGCTATGATCACGCTTTGAGCCAGGGGGATGGGAGTGATTTCAACCCATGGTGTAACTGGGAGGCAACTCCCCCTGGTTACAGAGCCTGAGTAAGAGCTTGCAGATGATTGGCTCCACACCTCAGGGCCACACCTGCCTGAACTTACTATGGCAGCCCAGTAAAGCTAGAAAAATATGGGAATGCTGGCAGCTGTGGCCAGTTGTGGTAGGAGTCAACAATGGTGCTGCAGAGGAAGATTGGTGCTGGGATTTAAACCTAGACACAGCAGCCATGAGGCGTCTTCTTGGGACCATGTGTCTTGGGCAGAGAAGAACCACGGACTTCTATTTCTTTTTCTGAGACACAGTATCCCAGACTGGGCAGAGGGGGAAGGAAGGACTGCATTTGTGGGTATTCTAAAGGATTTTGGGATCTCAATGAAGACATTAAGTAATTACTCTTAAGTTTGTATAACTTTTTAGATAAATAATCCCTTTCCTTTTCACCAATCTCTGGCATTGAGAGACGTCTTTCCCTGGTAGCAGGCAAGGAGAACCTAGTACGGGGTGGGGGACCCCCGGAGCACAAGGATGGGTCCATTCAGTAACAGTATATCATTCACCATGCACCCCAGGTCTGTTCTGTAACAATTCTTCGACCATCAAGCTTCAGATAACCGCAGCTCTGACTGACAATTTAACTGAGACCCCATGAGGAACACTGAGCCACTACCACCCAGCTAAGCTGCTCCTGGGTTCCTGACTCACAGAAGCTATGAGATAATGAATATTTGCTATTTTAAGGATAATTTATAATACAGCTATAGATATTTGTTCCCATCTTTTTACCTTCCTTTTCATCAAAGCCTTTTGCTATGCATTATTGCAGTTTCCCTTACTAGATGTAGAATATACCTCCCTACCCCATTCATGGTGAACTTGGCCATGCAACTTGCGTTGGCCAAGGAAATATGGGCAAATATGACACTATGTACATTCTTAGCTATCTAGGCCATAAGAGGTGTCGTGTGCTCCTGCTCACTTTTCTGGGAGCTTCTATTCTCTTTCACAAAGAAAGGATGGTAGCTACTGTCCTGGTAGCTGGTGCCCTTCCAGCCTGGGCCCCATATGAGGCACACACTGACAAAGCTACTCTAACCAAATTTTAGCTAGGAGCCTGAGAATAAATTATTGTTTTTCAAGTCGCTGAGTTTAAATTCTTATGAAGAATTAATGTGTCAATAAATGACTAAAATTGTCCCCTTAGACATGAGAAAGAGACATGAGATTGGAAATGGTTGGTCAGATTGGAAATCCAGGTCATGGCTGTGTTTGGGAGGGCCTTAAATACCAGGATATGGAGTTTAGACTTTATTCTATAGGGTGCCTATGATCATTTATTTTAGAAAGAAAACTCTGGTGACAGTGCAGAGAATGGATTAAAGAGGACAAGACTAGAGGCCAATGTCCAAGTGGGACACCTGGCAAGAATCCACGTGAGATGTGACAAAGGCCTGAATTAGGGCATTGGCAATGACAATGAAAGGAGAGGATAGATTTAACCTTGAGACTATTTTGAAACAACTTGTCTGTTTACCAAGGGAATGTGTGGGGAGAGAAAGTCTCCTACTGTAGATATATGCCTGAATCAAACCAGGAAGCCTGTTGATTATGGGGACTGGGATCATTTGATAATTTCCAGGCAGATTTCATTATTCACTCCTCTTGGATCTGTGAGGGAAATGCAAGTTAATCCATAGGAAATTGGACAAATCTACTCCCCAAATACCTGCTAGGCCCAAATACATTTGAGCCTAAAGTGGTGTGCAAGGCTATACTCTAATTCAAGAGAACATGCTCTTTGCACAGATGTAGGTAATTTCCCTTCTTTTTGTTGATCCACTGCAGCCATTTCCACCAAAGTTCGGGGAGTGTTGGTTAGCTGTGGGTTTCTTTGATAAATGAACTCTCAGATAAAGGTCAGGGGTTGCCCAAGGGAAATTTCACTGGAGTAGAGCCAAAGGCTTCCTGAGAAACCATTTCAGTTTCTACTGGAAACACGAAGAGTTAAGATGGATATTCTAAGTAGGACAGTTTGGAAGACTTTCATTCTCACTCTGAAGTCACAAACTGTGCTAGTAAGATATGGAGCCATCTGATACTTCCTATATGTTAACATATTAGCTGAGAGGAGTCTTCTCTTGTTGCCGAAGCATGAGAGATGCCATAGACTAATTGTGATTATCATCGTCATTACCACGGTGGGGCAAAGATGTCTATGTTTCTCATACGTAGGAGTATGCTAAACAAAGCCTAATACATACTTGCTAATATGAAATGATCATAGGATGAGGCTGGCTTGGTCCACATCTGTCTGACAGAATTACAGACTTATCCTTAGCTGTGAACACAGAGTCAGGGAAATGTTTAATGGATCAGGGATTTGCAAATATGAGAGCCTTAGAGCCATCAGAGAGAGAGAGTATTATGTCACTTTGGCGTCTTAGGATCTAGTCGCAGGCCAACTTGTGAGGTACTAAAGGTCAATTCTTGGGCTCTATATGTCACTTTTGTTATATGAAAAAACTGGTTTCTATAGAAATTTCCTTGTTGGTCTATTGAGAGAATTAATCAGCATTTGCAAAGAATTTATAAAGACCTTCGAAAACTGTACAGCGGCTAAAGGGTGCAGCTGTGGGCCTCTGGTAATTAAACTCTAAAGCCTGAGATCAAGGAAACTAGGAGCAACATTTTTTGTGTGGTGTGAAGTGGTAGGTCTTACAACCGATAGTGAGATTTAGGGCATCGGTATCCAGGAGACGGATATGATTTGAGGAGAAGTTTGAGTAAGCAAGAGCTTGAGTACAGAGACCCATTCTGAAACCACAACCACCTGCTGCCTTGAATGTCACAACAAAGAGGGTTCTGCAGTTATCTTCTCTGGAAACAGTGCCGTTAAGTCAACAAGGGCCCCCGATGCCAGTGATGGCAAAGACCCGCAAGTCATGTGCACACTACCCTCAGTGATAAGGAATTGAGGTCTGTTAGCGCTAGATGTGGTTGTTTTGACAGCCACACACAACACTCCTACTCACAAACTGCAGTTAGACACTGGGACTTGCTGGGATTTAAAAAAAAAAATTCTGTTGTGTTTCTTGTCTAGATCCAGAGGCTCTACCAGGGAACGTTTCACAATGTGAATGCAGGAGTGGTCTGAGGATGCTCACTTGGAGGATGAGCAGTGAAGCTAGAGGTGAAGTGACTGTCAAAGGTCGCACAGCTAATCTGTGGTCAAGTTGGAGCCCGGCTCCAGTTCTTCGAATTCCCAACTTATGAAGTATTTTTAATGCTTTATCACTTTTGTTCTTGACTCCTTGAGATTGATCATTTCCTGCTCTCATTCCCAGAAAGGAGCCACTTGCCTCCTTCAGACAAAGAAGTAGATAAATCTGCTCCCAAAGTCCATTATCTCTCCCGAGTCACTTCTTGAAGGTCATCACCCTGACTGCGGGCAGAGGGGTTGCTTATCTACTTGGGCTTCACTTCTATTGACCACACTAGGCTTGGCCTTTCTCTTCCACACCATTTCCCTTCCTCTCAGCCTCCTCCACTAACAAAATATCTTTCACACTTGCATTTTATGTTATGCTTCTCAACGAATATTTGAATTTTACCAGCACCTTTGAATGTGAGAACCCAAGGGATGATGAAAGGTAGAAAGGAGCCACTTAGGAAATCCTGTGGGGATGTTCAGTTAAGACAAGTTGATTTTCTTGCGCTATCAAGTACCACTCCTTGTTGCTGGCCCCTTGCTTCTTGTGTACGCAGCTGAGCTTGGACTCCACTACTTGGTCTTAAAGGAAAAAGTGACTATAGTCTGGGGCATGTTTTGCTATAAATTAGTAGTGGGATATTAGGCAGAGAAGTAGAGAGAGCAACAGGCAACAATGAACAATGATGGCTAAAAGATAATAAAATGTAAAGAAAGTTAGAACATCATTGTAATTTCCTACCACCTACTTTGCAGATGTCTATTAGCTAAATGGGGCATGAAAATTTCTTTGCAATGTAATTACACCTTGCTTTTACATGTCATCACAACATAGAATAACAACTGGACAACTTCTAATATTATCCTTCGTGACCTTGAACAAGTAAATTGTCTTTCCCTTATCCTTCAGTCTTACTGTCTGTAAATAGACCCACTACCGGTTATCCCATGTAACAATCAGGCCCTTTGAATTTAACATCCCCTAATTTTTTAAAAATCAATTACATCAGTTATCTGTTGCCACAGTAATGTGGCCAAATGAATAACCAACCACAAAATCTTAGTGGCATACAAGGATGATTTTGTTGGCTGTTAGGGTGCCCACTGTGACTGCTAGGGAACTTCATTCATCACCCAATTGTCACAAAACCCTACTCTGACTAATACAGACAGTGATGGCTTTCAATCTCTGGGAATTAGTGAATATCCAGTAATCCCTGAAAAGCCTTGTTATTTTTTTCTTGTCCACTGTATAGTCACCTTGATGATGGCCATAGGTGCCTTTGGGGACAGTTAGAAGGAAGATAGACAATATAAATTTTTTTTGTGTGTGTGTAGGGGACCTTCCTTTATTTAAGACATTCTGGGTACATAAACTAGCTCAAGTCTGAGAATTGGCTTTATTTGGATTTCTTTTGATATAGACTGGTAAAGTCATGTAATTCCTTTAGTTTTTACTGTATCTCCTTGTAAGTCATACTTTGTAGCTTCCCCTCTGGGGTCTGCTGGGACTGGGGTCTGGCTATAGGAGCAGTAAAGATAGGGGGACTGTGTTCAAAGAAAGATCAGCAATTTCTTGCAAAGCAAAATATTTCAGGGGAGTTAATTACAGGTCCTTCAAGCAAAAGGAGACTAACTTCCTTAGACCAGGGAGGAAGAGCTGCTTCTATTTGGCAAAAGAGGTTTAGTAGAGTTTAGTGGTTCAAGTTGCCTAGTTCATTGGAATTTGGCCACAAGTCCCCATTCTAATACTCAGGTTCCCACTCTGCCAGTCACTACTCTACCTTTACCATGGGAAACTCTGTAAGGTAGGGAAGTCAGTTTGCACTGAAACTTAGCCACCCATAAGAGTAGACATTCAGTGTGGTTTCGGAAATCTTGGCTGTAAGGCTGTAGGAGATAAAGTTATTATGAGAAGGTCACATATTTTAAGCCCCTAATACAGATCTCGAGTTGGGAATTTAAAGCCCTGACTTCATCATTTCCTTTCTCCAAGTCCTGCAGAACATTTACAACCAACCAACCAACCCATTCCTAGTAAAAAATTTGTATTAGCTGAGGGTCAGAGAAGCAAAACCACTAGGAGAAATTCTATATTAGTAAGTCATAATAAAGAATTTCTTATACAAGTTTGATCTTGTACAATTTTGGGAGTTTATGTGCAATTGTTGTAGTTCTGTATATATGTTGTATAGCTGTCATTTTATGTTTTTATATCTAAACACATATACACATGTAGGTAAAATATTGAATTCATAGAAAAAATAAAAGTACATAGAAAACATATACAAATAAATTATGTATATATAAATATAAACATACACACAACTACATAGAAAATTAGTGGCTTCTGGTAAAAAAAAAAGGACTAGGAGAAACTGAAACTCTCCCACTATAAATTCTGAGAAAATCGAAATAAAATGTTTTAAAATTCTTTGAAATTCAAAGCTGAGCCTACAAGAAAAAAAGGGAACTCCCTAGATCCCAGCAATGAAGAGGGAACTGAAAGCCAGGTCTGCGAGCTTACAAACTGACACTGGCTGTCCTTGGTGTGGGGATTTGAGCTCCTGCCCCCAGGGCCTTGGGCTTTAAGAACCGCAGTGTGTGAAATCAAGAGCTAGAATAGGCATGGTGTTGTGGGTGAATCTAAGGTGTCTTTAAAAGCCAAGACATCCAGGGTCTGAGGTCACACTCTCAGTAAAAGGAGATAAGAGAAAAAAGTCTACACAGTGTCCAAGGACTCAAAAAGGGAAGCTCTCTCTCTCTCTCTCTATGGCTCTCTGTGGAGAAAAAAAAGTCTGACCTAAGAATATGACACCAACAGACCTATGCCTTGCATGGACTTGATATTCAAATTTATATTGCCTACATGGTTTAGGGATTCCAAATTCACAATAAATGATAAGAAACTTACTGATAAGTTGATAAGTAAAAATATAAACAATAACAGCACCAACAAAATGATCACTGTTGTGAGGATGTAATTTTAAAGTAGAAGAAAATAGTATGTAAGATTGTAGAGAACTTACTACATTTAAAAGATCTAGTGTTCCTCTATTATATGAGAAAGTTAGAAATATTGGTTAAATTTAGATTTTTTTTATTAACCAAGCATGCAGAATTTTAAGGGTAATCCTCAAAATATGGAAATAAAATATATAACTTCAAGATCAGAAAAGAGAATCCAACATGATAAATCCAACATAATAAATCCAATAGAATTTAAGAAAAAAAATCAGTGAAAAAGAAGGATAAATAGAAGGCACAAAATAAGATTATAGAAATAGATCCAGCTAAATGTGTCCACAATAATAACAAACGTAAATGGGCCAACTTCCCCAGTTCAGACAGAGAGGCTCAGATTACATTTCAAAAACGTACAACCTCACGATCTAGATATGTGATGGTTTCAAAATACCTAGGTAAAGTAGAATGTTGCAAAAAGTTGAAGATAAAATGCTGGAGAAGAGACACCATGAAAACAGCAACACAAAGGAAGCTAGGATAGCCCCCTTACCACCAAATAAGACAGATTTTAAAACAAAAACATTGTAAGTGAAGATTACTAGAATAAAAAGCAACAGTGTTTAAAGAAGATATTCTAACACCGTTTGAAAGTATGTAAAACTCAAGCCAAAGAACTCCAAGCAGACACGGCTAAACCAGCAACCACAGTGAGGCATTACATCAGGTACATTGTTCAGAAATCGATAGACCAGTAAGATAAAAAAACAAGTGAGCACAAAGGAATTTTGACTGATCCAATTAGTGTAGTAGCGCTAATAAATGCTTATAAAAGCTTGTATCCACAAATTAGAAAATATACATTAATTTTAAGGGCAACTGTAGCATTTACCAAAGTTGACCACTTGGGTTGACTTGACTTGGAGTAGATTGCAGGGATAGTTGTTTTTTTTTATTTAATTTAATTTTAATTTTAATTAATTAATTAATTTACTTATTTATTTTTATTACGTTTTCCAAGAGATTTTAATGTGCAGTCAGGGCTGAGAACCACTGTAATATAGCAACTAAAAGTGAATGCAGTAATACAGAAAAGAATTGAAATGATAGTCTGGTGATACATGGAAAGCTTTATATGATGTTTGTACTTTTGTATATTTGCAATATTTTATATTTTAGAAATTAAACAGAAATACATTCATAGATGAGTTAGACCCGTATCCACTGGGTAATGTAGTGTGTCTGTTCATCAGGAAAGGAATGGGCTTCTTCTTATTAGACTTCACAGAGTGACATTATCTCGGTGATTCTATCACAAACCTAGCTCTTTCAGGCTCAGAATTTAGGTTCGTCAGAGAATCTATTCACAATGAGGAAACTGTAACAGGGACGTAAGTATTCCTGTTTGGTGGAAAACTTCTCAGGCTTATGTAATGTTGGAAGAGAAATCCTCAGGAGAAGTTCGCTTAGTAAGCACTGACTTAGACTAAACGGCATTGTCCAAGCGATGGTTTTGTTTAACAGCATCAGGCTGTGACAACACCCGAGGCAGCTGCTTCACAACTGGATTGCTCTTGGCACTGAGACTGCAGATTCTCAAAGTCCATTTGAGCATTCGTTCCTGCCTCTGGACAGAGCTGGATGAGCGGTGTTCGTGTCTGACTCTGTGGATATCACTTTCAGGCTTTCAAGACTGAACGACACGTCCCCATCCCCTCTACTCCCACATATCTTTACATGGGTTAATAGAGGGTCCAGTTAGCTAAGGCTTGAGAGGCATTCTTTCTTTTTAAAAAATTCTCACCTGAGGATATGCTTATTGATTTTAGAGAGAGAGAAAGTAGGGAGAGAGAGAGAAACCTCAATGTGAAAGAGAAACATCTATCAGCTGCTGCCCGTATGTGCCCCAATCAGAGACTAACACTGCAACCTAGGTCTGTGCCCTGGTGGGGATCAAACCCACAACCTTTTGGTGTATGGGATCATGCTCCAACCAACTGAGCCAGCCAGTCAGGGCAAAAGGCATTCTCTCTTTATGGTAACTTTCCATCTCTTAGTTTTGATATAATTTGGGTTGATTTTATAATTTTTCTCTAAGTACTCTCTTAGTCTTTTATTTTCAAAGAATTTTAGAGGGCAACACTAGACCGTATATCCCAAGAGATGACAGGATGACAGTAAAACCCTTCAATAGCTCCCCGTCTCCTGGGCTAAGGCTCAAGCTCTCCGCGTGACTTGGCTTCTGCCTGCATCCACAGTCTCATCTCTGTCCCTGTCTAGCACTGCACCCCCAGCAACACTGCACCAGCACCCTGCTTTTTGTTCCACACACAGACTCTCTTGCCTCTGCCTTGGCTCCAGCTGCCTGGAGGTCTAACTCCTCCCCTGGCCCCTTCACTTGCTAGAACCTACCTATGTTCCACTCAATATTCACTTAACAGTTACCTTCACTAGGTAGCCTCTGCCACCTTCCATACCTCCCATCTTGGATCTGCCACTCTCCCTCTGCGTCCCCATGGCCACCTTTGCAGGCTTCACTTTTGGCACCTTTGCCTGCAGTATTTAAAAATTTCTGTGTAAGTGTCTGCCTCCCCAGTTGAATTGATTGCTCCAGCAGAGGCAAGAACCATGTCATTTTAATTGTCTATTCTTCCCTGGTCACCGACTACTTTAGCTCTCTGCTTTTGGGCCTGTGGTAGGATTGCACTTCCTGACCCCTGAAGTCACCTGACTAGTTCTGCCCATGAGTTGCGTGTGGCTGAGATTTGTGTCAGTCCTGTACCAGAGAAGTCAGTTGCTGGTGGGAGACTCTGCAGACTCTGGCTGTTCCCTTGGCTGACTAGCAATGTACAGGTAGTGACTGCTCTCTCAGCCCAGAACCCAGAGTGAGGGTGATGAAGATGGTGAACAGATGCCCAGCCAAGCCATGGCACACAACCCACAGGGTGAATGCGAATTAAACTTTGTTTTAAATCACTATGATACGGTGTTGTTTGTTACCACAACATGTGCAAGTCCATCTGACTAAGACATATCCCCAACATTTGGCATGGTGCTGGCACTTGTAAATGCTTAATACAAGTTCACCGAAAAATACAAAGTTACTCTAGGAGAAAGTTTAATAGTGTTTGTGAAAGTACCAGGCATCTGGTAGGCACTCATTAAATATTAATTGGATCTAAATAAGACATCTATACTTTAGGGTGCTTTTAAAATACTTCCACTCTGTGTGACAAGAAGTGTCTGCTGAAATGAAAATTAAATGACCAAGTTAGATGTAGTCATCAAGAAGAAGAGAAATATCATTTGTAACCAAAGATAAAATGTCATTAGGGAACACATTTCTCAAGCAGAATAAATATTTAATACCCCAAATTAAACAAGCATTCTATTAAAAAAGAGTCAGCATCTGAAATTCTGTCTCAGGTCTCTTGTACTTCTGCAGGCTGTATCATTTGTTTTAGAATTATTTGTTTAGCTCTTCATTGCCCTTTCCAGATTCTACACTAGGCAAATGTAGGGAGAGACTCGTTTATTATTAGCGGTGGGGAGCAGGAGGGCGATAGCACGTGGAGCATGTTTGAGTTGCATAGTTTGGCTTCACTGACTGTTGTTATTACCTGCTAAAACAGGACTTTTAATAGCTGAACTGCAAGGAAAGTTAATTAATTAATGTTTACTGAGTATATGATAATGTTCTAAAAATTTACAGAAGGTGCAAAAGATAAACAACACTCCCACAAGAAACTTATAAAGTACCTGGATAGTCTTTGCACAAGAAGCCACTTGCAAATGTGTGAGATTATAATTGATTTGTATTGGGCAAAGACCAGGCGTGTGCGTTAGCATGTGTGAACATGCACTTCCCGTCTGTGTAGAAAACAAACTGTCTCTTGTGTAACTGTGCTAGATGAAGTGCTTGTACATGCCAATAGGTAACATTCACCTGCTTTTCTCCTCCAGGAAGAAGAGCTGTGTGGTCCCAGGGGAAAGAGAGCAGTGCTCCGATCTCAGAGGCCCCGGTAGAGAATGGGCAGTAGATGGTAGGAGAGAGAGTGCTAACATTGGAAAAGGTGAGGAGGAGAAAGTGAAGGTAGTGAACTCATGGGGGAAACAAACAGACAGAGAAAACTGAACTCATCCAGAGGCAAGAGTAGAAGCCAGTTAAAACCCACATTCCTAGCCCTGCCCTGGAAAAGCCTCTCTGTAGTCTGGCCCCAGCCACCAACCCACCCACTGCACTTGCCCCTCCATTCATGATGCTCCACCTGTGCTCCTGTCCTGCCGTCACTCAAATATTTCAAGCTTTTTCTCTCCAAGCGACTAAGCACTTAATGTTCCCTTTGTCCAGAAATCTGCTCCCTAGGCCTTCACAGTGGCTGGCTCCTCCTTTTAGGTCTCAGTTTAAATGTCACCTTCTCAGAGAGACCTTGCCTAACCTCCACACTCCAAATAAAATATATCTAGAAATGTTTGTTGAGTAAATGAACTTGATAGAAATGGAAACAGGTGTTCTTCTAGGTGTTTTACCAAAATAGAAACCAAAGATACCAAGCATTGAGGGGAAATATTTCAGGTAACCCAGGCAAGTCTGAAGTCTGGTACTCTGAATCTAAATGCGCTGCTATCCAAAATTTGATATGGAGAACCAGAGTTCAGAGTTTTTTGTCTTACAATTAACCACTTGGTACATCTATACTTTATTATCAGTAACATATGTAGCCTTTTGGGGGAGCTTCTTTAACTCTTCTATGCTGTAGAATTTTTATCTGTGGATGTCAAAATATATGTTTAAAAAGGTTATTAAAACTGAAAAGAAATATTTACAACTTCTATCAATCACAAAGAGCTCATATAATAATATAAAAGAGCTTCTAAAAACATAGAAAACCAAGACCAATGCACCTATGAAAAAGTGGGCTGGAAAAATGTGCAGATAGTTCATAGAAAAAAATAGGAAAATGACCTTAAAGCATATGAGAAGATGCTTGACCTTACTTATAATAACAGAAATACATATGAAAGCTTCACTGAGATACAATATTTCACCTATCAATTAACAAATATCTAGAAGATTCATGACATATTTTGTTGATGAGGCCATGGAGAAATAGGCATGTACATTGGTAGTAGGAATGCAAAATAGTACAAAACTGACGGCTTGGAATTTGACATATCTAGTAATATTATGTATGCATCTACCCTTTGACCTAGTAATTCAGCCTCTAGAAATTTATGTGCGAAAGTGCCAAAAAAACCTTATACATGATTACACACTGCAGAATTGTTTATTGTATTGTTTTTTGCTATTATAATAGCTGAAGATTGGAAATGATGTAAATAAACTATGGAACA
>PVKM010035949.1:0-14976 GCA_004027735.1 Carollia perspicillata
CAGCAGAAAGAAAGAAGGAGCTCCTACCCTTCACAACAGCAGAGGTGGATCTGGAGAGCAATACGCTAAGTGAAATAAGTCAGGAGGGGAGAGACTGTATTTTTTAAAGCAGTTTTGGGTTCAGGGCAAGATTGAGCAGATGCCTAATCTCCTCCATTATCAACATTCTCCATCAGAGTGCTACACTTGTTACAGCCAATGAACTTACACTGATAGATTATAATCATCCAAGTCCATAGTTTGTGTTACTGTCTCTATAATTTTGCCTTTTCTGGAATGTCACATAGTTGGAACCACACAGTATATAGGTTTTGCAGATTGGTTTCTTTCACTTAGTAGCAAGCACGTAAGTTTTCTCCATCTCTTTCCATGGCCTGATAGCACATTTCTTCTGGATGTACCACAGTTTACTTATCCATCACCCATTGAAGGACATCTTGGTTGCTTTCATGTTTTTGGCAATAATGAATAAAGCTACTGTAAGTATTCATGTGTGGGATTTTGTGTGGACATAAGTTTTCAACTTTTCTGCATAAATACCAAGGAGCATGATTCCTGGATCGTGTAATAAAGTATGTTTAGTTTTGTAAGAAACTGTCTGCCTGTCTTCCAAAGTGCTTGCGCCCTTTTGCACTCCCACCAGCAGTGAACGAGGGTTCCTGTCGCTCCACACCCTCTCCAGCATTTGCTGTCCTCAGTGTTCCTGACTTGGGCCATTCTAATGCATGTGTAGTGGTATTTCATTGTTTTAATTTGCATGTCCCTGATGATGCATAATATGCATTATTATTTCATATGGGTATGTATTTTTTGATGAGGCTTTATTTTTTATGCATCAGGGAAGCTTTCTGCCTCTAAGCTGCACCAAAAAAATCCTGCTATACAATTTATTAGCAGGTTTTCTAATCAGCTCAGCCTTCATATTCAAACTTTTGTGAACACTTATCCAAACTCAGAAGGAGCAACCTTTTCATTCAGATCGGTATCAGTTTGCTTATTTCTCATCTTTCCCTGCTTCTTCTTAAGTATACTTTCTTTTATCTCAATATTAATTATAATTGCTCGATAAAAATACCTTGAATTGAAGAGTACTCAGTTCACTTAAATTCTGATGATATTTAAGACTTGACCTTGAAAATTACCTAGTTTCCAGTTGAAAAGAATCAAATTAATTAACACTTTTAAAATAAAGACATAAAATCCCTTGTACAATCAAGTATTTGGTCTAACTTTAAATATTCACTAAAAATCTATTCAGAGTAAAATGTCAAGTAAAAAAGAAGATTTCAAAACCCCACATTTGAAAAAAGACATGTGCCAAATTTCTCACCCTAGTAACCAAACAAGCACTTACTGTTTTCTTTCTGGAAAGAAAATCATAGATTTTTAAAAGGACAGAGAAAAAGAAACCTGTACTCAGATTCTGACTCTCCCACTCACTAGCTGTATCCTGTGGTGGATTATCTAATCTCGGTTTCTTCGTGTATATTGGGAGCTAAGAGCACCAACACACGTTGTCACTGTGAGAATTCAGCAACCTGATGCCTGCATGGGATCCTGCAGTGACTGTCGCACAGTAGGAGCTTCACAAATGAGAGGTTCTACTCACTCTATGATTAATCGAAAAGGACAAGGACAGGAAGAGAGGGAGGGAGCAAGCGAGAAACCCACACAAAGCAAAACAAAGCACAACGCCATTACAGTGCGTGGCTCTTAAGCTCGACTTTAAACATAAAGAACAATTTCAAGTTTCTGCAAAATGTAATTTCAAAACTAAGCTATCCACTCAATGAAATCAGCCAGTCACAGAAGGACAAATTATGCATGGTTTCACTTCCCTGTGGTACCTAAAATAGTCAAATTCAAAAATCAAACTATGTAAGGATGGCCGTCAGGGGACGGGGGAGAGGGAAATGGGTAATTGCTGACCAAAGGGCACAACATTCCAATTAAGCAAGAGTAATTCTAGAGATCCGCTGTACAATATTGTATCTGTAACCAACAGCACAGTGTCATTGACTTAAAATTTTGCGGGGGAAAAATTTACAGAAGATGGACCTCATGTCACATGTTCTTACAACAATAACATACAATCAATAAAAAACAAATGACTACAGGGGGCCATTCCGAGAACTCACAATAGATCCATAATATTATCCATTCCCTTAAAAAATAATAAATGTCACAGCCCAACATTAAGTCTCTCGAATCCCTTAATTCCATTCTCAGAAAAATATCAAAGCCACCAGCTCCTGTTTCCCAATGTTCGAGCCACAGGCTTCCGTGTCAGCAGGGCAGGTATCGGTCTAGTGAAGTGCTCTGGCCCCACAGAGAGCCGAAAATCCCACCACCCTGGCATGCACCCCCTCCATGTTTTCTGGGCCGGAATTTAAATAGCTCTGGAGCACTGATGAATACGATCTCATAGACAAAGCACTTCTCCCTCCAGAGTTTTGCTAGAACTCCAGGCACTAACGTGTATCCTTCTAACTAGTTGCCCCGGGAGAGGGGCGTTTGAGGGAGCCGACACGGAGTTAGTTAGTCCTCCCGGGACTGACCTTCCAGAGACAGTCAGTCATTAAAGTATGCTAACAGTGCCTTCCCTAAAAACCAAAAATCTTTCTTCAAATGCCAACATAGATTCCAACCGAGATTTAAAGTACTGAAAAGGAAATGAGTTGATAAATATTTGTGGAGTCGAAATAAAAATGAACACTGGCAAGACTAAGAGATATTGAGTGTCGAGAGAAGGGTGTAGCAATCAGCCTTCAAACAGCTCTGATCTCATCTGGGGAGCGACGGGGGATGAGAGAAACACACATAGAACTGGGTAGGCTTTCGGGCAGGACAGGAAGAGAAGCATGAGGAAAGCACTTCAGAAAGCCAACGAAAGTCAGTTCAGTATGAGAAATAAGAAGGTATTTCTGGCTGGCATCTGCATCCGAAAAGACATAAAGAATGAGTAGATTCTGAACCTGGAGAGAAGAGAGACTGAGGGTTGGTTACATTATAAAATTCATGTACAAGTGCGCCAAGGCTTGTCCCATGAAAGAACCTACTGTGGAATCAAAACCAGTGAGTGTGATTTTCCCAAGAGCAATAGCATCCAGCTACAGGTTGGCTAAAGAAAGAACGGGCTGGGTCAGATGCTAGTGAATGACCGTCTTAGAAATTTCTGAGTCGATAAGCAGACACCTAAGTCAGGAGCGGAGCCACAGAAATGGAGATCACATGGAAGGTTAGTGACAGGGGAGTGGGAGGAGGAGGTGGGGAGAAGGTACAGAGAATAAGTAGTATAGACAGTGGGAAGAAAATAGACAGGTGGAGGGCAAGAGTAGTGTGGGAAATGTAGAAGCTAAAGAACTTATGACACATGGACATGAACTAAAGAGGGGGAGTGTGGGTGGGAGGGGGTGTGCAGGGTGGAGGGGAATGAAGGGGGGAAATGGGACAACTGTAATGGCATAATCAATAAAATATATTTTTTTAAAAAAGAAATCTCTGAGTCGAATGAAAGGCGAGTGACTTCCCGTGAGCAGTTACCCATAAGAGAGTCCCGGGGGAGGAGGACACTGAGCTGGAGTGACGGCAGAGGCAGCACCAGCTGCCCCAAGCGCGTAGGCTGCGCCGCCCTTCTCATCGTCCCTGCTTTTCCTTCCTCCATGAGGGCATGTGGGGACACTCGCTGTGCCAGAGTCTTCCAGGCACCAGTGCCATCCCATGTCCTTGCACCTCCTGTGCCAAGAGCTGTGACTTCTCAAGCCTTTGAATCTTTCGAGCTGCATGGGAGGTCCGGAAAGGTCTAGATGGCATTCTAGCTTCTAGCTAGAACCTCATGTCGAATGTGCGAGTTCCCTGGAAGGTAAGAAAGCTAGCACCTGTTAAAGGAGGACTTTCTGTCTCCCCAGTTTCCCCGGTTCCAAACCAAGTCAGGCTGATTCCTAGACGTAGCTCACGCCTTGTGCCCCACGGGTGCTGCTTTCTTTACTAAAGCTGAAGCCTCGGTTTGTGTTGATTGCCGCAGTGCATCGGAGTGTCCTAGAGTAGCAACGCCCTGTTCTCTGCTGTATTTTAATGAGGATTCTGGCTCCATCTCCAGTTTCTGCATCCAAAAAAGCAACCGAAATTGCAGTTTTGATGTATCCGTAGCCTAATTTTCCAGCTGACTGAAGCCACTTTTGAAAACAGTATTGTGTTCCTGATTATAAAAACACTTAAAAAATGTGCAGAATGCAGGGGAAAGTTTGTGATGAATCTTAAAAGCTTTAAAGATAACCAATGCTAAAGTCTGATGTATGTCTTTTTGGTGTTTGTCTAGGTAAAAATGCACAAGAGAAATGTATGTGCGTGTGTGTTGGCAGGGAGGTTTAGTTTGGAGTCAGACTGAGCACCCTATTTATGTACTTGATTTAGTGTCACTTAACAATATGTCCCTAGAAGCTCCATGGAACTTTCTGTAGAAGGAAAGCATATTAAATCACAAAAGTGTATTTTCTCTGGTAAAGTGGTCCCAGATCGCTTTGTGGGTATAGCTGACCTCAGGAAGAGGAGTGGCTGAAAGAGACCTAAGAAAGGCAACCTAGGTCATGAGTGTGTCCTTCTTATTTAGCACATGGCCTTGCAGGACACATATCTGGCTGTCATTCATTTAAGGCCAACATACAGAAGCTGCATGACTTGAGGAAACCATGGAAAGATAATCGGGGATTATTAGTTATCCTGTGCCTACTGGCACGACATCTGCTCATCTGTCTACTTGACCAACATTTGCTGGAAATTCTGTCTCAAGAGGTGAACAGAAAAGACAAATCCCTACTTCAATGAGCCTGTATTCTGGAAAATTCTCTTTTATATATACTTATAATTCATGACTGGTCAGTACAGCTCACCTTTTGCCCTGAATACTGAGACTTCTGTTGCTTCTCCAGGGCATCAAAAAACAGTTTGTGTTCAAAAAATTATATGTACTGACCAAAAAGTCGCACACCTGCTGAAAATGACTCCTGCCATCTGAACACACTTGTACAAATATAATTTTCTAGTAACGATACTTTTCCTTTTGGCATTCCCTCTGGCCAAGCTGTAATTAACCAAGCTCATTATTTTCACTGGACTCATTCTTTAAAATATATTTGTTATTGCTCATTTTCTGCAAGTGTTTTATCCAATTTCTGATCACCACCAACTGGTCTTTTCCCTCTCAGTAAATCTTCTGACCCCAAGACCTGTGGACGTTAGGGCCACAGACAGATGTCCTAAATATTTTCAAAGAATTACTTTAGGGACTAGAACCTGAGACAACTCACCACCAATGGGCAGCCAATGAAACATGTTGAAAATACCAAGCCGAGAGGACAATGCATGGTAACCCTGTACATCAAGCAAACACATGCTCTGGGCAAGTCCATCTTCAGAATCCAGACACTTCATACGTATCCCAAGTAAAGGAGTACCCACTCGCTCTGAGATAAGCTAGTTCTTCCCAACAGCATTTTATTCATTTTTTAATATGAAGCCTGAATTACATCTCTCTATAAAACTTCCAACTGTTGGTTCCAGCTCGGCTGTCTCAAGCAATCCGGAACACTGGGGGGCTCTCCATTATGTGCTAGCCCTTCAGAGATTATCTTGATCTGGAATAAAATCTTGCTTCAGACTTTTCTCTTTTCAAGGTTGATCATACTTAGGTATTCTCCATAAGACATGTTCTTAAACTTATCTTCTGAAAATTTGCAAATGGGTTCATACAGCAACCCATATTTCTAAGGAAACTACCATATTTTGCCATGGATAATGCATGCCCACATTTTTGGCATACATTTTCTGGGAAAAAATCCTTTTGTTTTAATTCTTTAATTCAATTCTTTATTTATATTTAGATACTTGTTTTTTGCATTATAAAGGAATTTTAGCATTTATTTTTGAACATACAGATATCGTTATTGCTTTCTAGAGTTACACTTTTAATGAATAAGCCTAAATAAAAGAATTAAGAATATTTATGTAGATACAGAATTAGTACTACCCATGTATAATGCACATCCTTATTTTCTCTCAAAAATTTGTGGGGAAAAGTGTGCATTACACATGGCAAAACATGAATAAAAGGTACTTAAAATAGCCCCAAGACACAAAACTGTAAACCTATTCATAACAGATAGTGGGAATGGTACTGAAGGCTTTTATCGTGGGACTAGATTAGCTTTCATAAAGTACAGCGTCCAGCAGAAGCAACACCTGCTTGAGTGTGGTTGGTAGGGGAATAATATGGGTATAACAATCTATAGTTTTAATTTGAACATTGCACCTAAAATGTCACATGGCATGGTTGAATGTGATATTGTTATGTTACAGAGTTACTTGCTTATGATTTTGATAATAAGAGATTTTGTAATAAAAAGGGGCATTATTTGTTCCAAACCCTGTCCATGAGACCCTTTGCAGGGAGGTTTGCATCACAGCAGAATTTCCAGCAGTAGCAAATATTCCAGCTTCCTACCCATCACTTCAAAATAAGCAGAAGTCACCGTCCAGACAGTCGCTGGCCTCACTCATAACTGCGTGAAGAGCGGCTGGGACAGGGCCTTCCAGCCAGCGCGGCTACAGGTGTGCTGAGACACGAACCTTCCTCAGCACCATGCACCTGCGCAGGGCTATTGTGGCCAGAGCCCAGGCCGGCCACCCCTTACCGGGGACAGTGTCATCTGATTAGGCCATTGTCATTTTCTGTTGGTGCCATCACATAAACTTATTTGGGGGAAAGTAGTTAATTTCACACAATATAAAAGCAATTAGCAGTTCAGTTGCTACAAAAAAAGCAAAAACTGCTCCCCAACATCTGTTCATCCCCCTAGACACTGCCCACAGGCAGACACACCCTTGGGTCAGGCGTTGAAGACTTTTTTCAAGTTACCTGTATTATCTATAAGCTTACACACTGTGCAGTTATACCAGTTTCTCGTGTCAAACAAACTTCTGTAATGGTTTTGGGAAATTAGCAGATAAAATGACGGCTGCAGAGTGAGAGTAGAATCCACGACAAAGGGAACAACTAGGGGGTTGGGGCAGGTGGAAGCAGAGCAGCGTTTCGGAATTTTGGAAGAAAAGAAAGGAAGAGAACACAGTGTAAGCAGAATACTCCCCCAAAGAGAAAAGAGACAGCCACCAGGAAGTTGTGATACATAGGCCTTCTACCCTGAGCGGAGGTGGTCTGAGAGGTCTTTCTCACGGGCCCTGGGAAAGGGGCACTCTTCGTGCAGCCCCCCTAGTGAGCAGCCTGCCGTGACATCCCTCAGCCACTTTTACACGAGTAACCCGTTAATAACGCAAGGCCTCCCGGTGAAGCCTAGAGAGCAATGCTCTGCCCGAAAATGGCCAAAAGAATCAACCATGACAAGGGTAGGCACGCGTACCAGACAGATCAGGCTGGCGTCTGATGACATAGCAACTTTTGAAAACCGTTGGGGCTACAGACAGCGAGTGTCTGTGCTTGTGGGTGGTGACTTTAAGGCATTGGTAGCCAGTAAGAGAAGAACAGTAAGCATTTGATTTTGCAATAGCTCTAGTGCCCAACATCCAAGGAATTCTGGGGTCGGGGGAGACACTTCTCTATTCCTGTCCTCGGTCAGTGCATGTTGGAAAGAGGGGAGGAGGCGGGTTATAAGTAGAAATGCCGAGGCACCCTTCACAGGTCTGATTGCCAGGGGAGGTCAGGTCTTGAGGTCGCAATGGAGACCGGAATCTTGTGTAGTGCCCAGGGCTCACTGTTTGGGGTTCGGTTCAGCCCACAACGAGGACTGAAGTTTAGTTCAGTGTCCACCATCTGCTCAGCACTGTGCCACAAAGGACACACTCCCCGCTTTCATTGACAAAGTCCGGTGAGAAGGATAGATTTGTGAACAGAGAAAATTGCGGTGTATAAGGCACCAAAAAGCAAACTCTCTGTATGATACCCAAGCGGTACATTGGAGAAAGCAACGAGCACAGTCTAGGGTTGGGGGTGGGAGTATGGGAAGGACAGCATGTGCAAAGTAGTGCTAACCAGGGTTTTAATGGTCAACAGGGGTTTTCCAGGAAGACAAGAGGGAGCTCTGCCTGCTAGGAAGAGGTAAGAGTGTGTGCAATTGCATGGCATGTGGTGAGAATTACAAAGAGTTTGTGATGGCACCAACGTGGACGTGGAAGAGAAAGTGAGGCTCCAGGCAGGGGCCAGAGCCCGAAGGGCTTCGAGAAGCACATAAGAGCTTCGGCTTCATCCTGTAGGCACAAGCGGTCATAGAAATATTGTGAGCAAGAGATCACATTCTGAAATTTAAACTTTAGAGAAATTAATGCTAGTTTGAAATACAGATTTGAAGGAATAAGACCGGGGATTAGGAAATGAATAGGTGCTTATTGAAATAAGAGAGAAAAAAGAAAGCAAGGGAAGCAGGGGGTTGGGGACTGCAGAAGCGAATCTCTCAGAATGCAAACCTGGAATTCAGAAGCACATGGGCCATCAGAGAGGTAGAACCATGCAGAACAAGACAAAGAACATGCAGGTAAAGGTTGATCTGAGGTCACACACGCAGTAACGACCCTGTGCCACTCCCCTGATGCAGGATGAAGTGATTTCCATTTCCCCTGGGGTCATTTGTTAAGGACCAAAACTGGCAGCCACAAGGCACCAGGGGGAAGTCCAGGACAGCAGCCAAGATAGTGACAACGACGCTTTGCATGCATTTGTGAGAGAAAAATACACAGAATACCTCATATCACTGGAAAATACATAAAGACATCCTTATTAACATACCTTATGGATTAATTTTTTAAATGGAAAAAATGGGTAAAATACAAAAACATAACTCTTTCAGAGCCATGGAACCAAATAGTCAAGTACCATCTGGAACCGTAAACTTGCTCTATGCTCAGCTGTCACATTTGTCACTGGTCACAGCTACCCTCTCGTGCAACATTATGGCCATCACACTTTCTCTTCTCTTCTCCTGGGTCTACGGTTCAGGGGCCATGCACTCCTTACAGGTAAACCTTATGGGATCTAGTTCACCAGGGAATTTATCTTTTTGTGCTTGCTTTCCCTCTATTCTTAATTTGAGTAGGAGCACCTGTTTAATAGACCCAAAGATGATTTCTCTTGTTTTAGCAGAGGTTCAGTTTCCTATGGCCGGCCGTGCAAAGGGAAAGAAAAACAAAACCAGGGGAGAGACATTAGAAGTGTTTAAAACAAAATCGCAAAGCTCACTCTGCACTTTTTTATTACACAAAGAAAGTATCCCTTGGCAGGATAATTTGTTGTACCGATGCATTGAAATATTAATATTGAAATAGTAATTCACTTGAAATTAATAAATTAAATATTTTATCTTAAATTATTTCACTCGTTTCAAGGTTTTTCATTTCTTGTTTCATTTATTGTTTCAGTCTCTTGGGATGCTCAGATTTTTCTTAAAAATTATTTTAGTGTTGTTCAAGTACAGTTGTCTACATTTGCCCCCTGACCACTCCCCCCACCCCAGCCATCCCCACCTCCCTCCCTTGCTTCCACCCCTCCTTGGTTCTGTCCATATGCCCTTTGTAGTTGTTCCTGAAAACCCTTCGCCCCTTCCCCGCTGTTATCCCCTCCCATGTCCCCTCTGGTTACTGTCAGTTTGTTTTTTAATTTCAGTGTCTCTGGTTATATATTGCTTGCTTGTTTGTTTTGTTGATTAGGTTCCACTTAAAGGTGAGATCATATGGTATCCGTCCGTCGCTGCCTGGCTTATTTCACTTAGCATAATGCTCTCCAGTTCCATCCATGCAAACTTTGTTTTTTAACTGAAGTCCTTTGGAGAGGAGGCAGCAGTCGCCTGTGAAGCAGTGTGAGAAGTTAAGTTGATGCTCGAGGGAGCTCCACAGGAGCCCAGCCTTGAGGTTCCAAAGGGAGTTTGGAGAGTAACGCAGACTTGCACTGTGCCCCCCACCGCACCTCCCATGAGTGGTCAAACCTCAGCAGTGGGCCTGTGGAGCGCCTACTGAGAATCAGCTCTGGGCACCTAGTTCCTAGACATGCGAAGATGACAGCATGTTCCAAAACAGGTCGGGCCAAAAAGCTCAAAGAAAAGAACTTAACAGGCAGGGAAATGTGAGTGAATCATCAACCAACAGTAGAGCCCCCAACCCCTCCCTGAAGTGTGGCCCTTCCCAAGCCCCAGGACCTTAGGGTGGTCCTGCAAGAAGGAACTTTGCCAGGGAGGGCCGGAATCAGAATGAGGTTTGTTTAAAGAATATTTTAACATGTGCTTTTCCAATGGACCTTGTGAACTGAGATTTGTACCCACTCTAATTCTGTTTTTATGGATTCCATTCAAATAGATTTTCTACAATTTCATTGTATAGTGATAAACATAATTTAAAAAAACAAACTCCTAGCTAAAAAATCCTAGCAGCTGAAGCAAAACTTTAAGTTTAAAAACATAATAATAAAGTGTATATACCTACCCTTGCCAGGAGAGAGCCAAAGGCTCTCTTTTATATGTGATTCCTATCACCTTTCCTCCTTACATCTTCCATTTTTATTTTTATAACAGTTACCTTAGCTGTGTGGTTATATAAAATTATACAGGGTTAAGAAGTGTAAACACTCTCACATGGTACAAGGCGTAGACTACGAGATGTTTCATCCTGGTGAAGGTCACCGTGAACTAAAATGATAATAAACAATCTGTAGCTGCTGCATTGTCAGCGCCGAGAGAGAGAATTTATTGCCCAGAATTATTCATTATAAAAAATGTATTGCGACTGCTCAGAAGAGAAGTTAATGTTGGGTCGTTCCAGACCACATGGAAAACAACAAATGTTTGCTAGATGTGTGACAGGAAAGCAGTTTGATGTCAATAAATATCAGACCTCCGCAGGCCCTTGCAAACAGCCGTAATTAACGCCATTCCCAGGTATCAGAGTAACGGAGTCAATATCCTTCAGCAGAAAAACATGGACACAATAGGAGCACTTATCACATGAGAATGTATTTGTATTACCATTTTCTCATTCTTAGGACAGGCCCTATTGCCAAGGAGCTAGATACTAAAGGGAGGGAAGAAATGATTACATTATTTTATCACAGCAGCAACATTTTTAAAAGGAAAAGCAAGGAATTAAACAGCACCTTCCCAAATGCATTGAGACTCGACTCTGATCATTGTTTTGAAGATGATACTCAGTTTCCACTTTTCCTTGCCTTGCCTGTTTACCTTGCTTTATTTCTTCCCCAATTTTTAAACTGGGGGTGCCAGCCCACCATCTGATCGCCATGTTGCTATGCCAAAGTACAGATTACTTTGGCTTGGCATTTCCTCTTGCCCTTAGCAATCATGAAATTAGCCCATCGCCTTTGCAGCTCCTAAGAGCCCTGCTGGTGCTCATTGTTCCCCTTGCAAATTAGCCCCTTAGGAAGCCACTGACATTTGCACTTAGAAATGGAGGTGGAAAACTACTCAGATGCTTACAGATGAATAAGACAAGATTTCCAGGTGGAGTATCATATTCATTCATTCATTTAAAAATTAATTTGTTTATATTGTAGGGGCTATAGGTATGAAACCCCTGGTAGGTCTCTGAGAGCTGAAGGAAAGCTAGGACAGCAATGTGAAATGAAATGTTGATGTTTGCCATTATTTTGGTTCAAGCACACTTACTTTTGCTTCAGTAATATTCTCATGCATGTGAATACAGATTGAAAGCAAATCCATTACGAATAAATGCTTGGAGTATGAATATGGACTATTAAAACAGTTGAGTGAGTGTGTGTATATGCATACCTACGTGCATGCGAGTTTACTCACGCACACAGAAAAATCTCGGGCTGAAAAGGGATGAAGGTTCAGATCAATTCTGCACAAACTAACGTTGATCCTTGACAGCTTATTAAATCCAGGAATCAATCCCCAAAACAGCAAAAGGAAGAGAGCAGGGAGGGGCAACATCCGATCGGATGATGTTACTGCAATAATTCCAACCAGGGGGATGGCAGTGGGCCTGTCAGGACAGATGTGGTGTCGTACTCACATGCACATCCCTCTATCTTGCCAGAGCCCTGTCCACCAGAGTCACTGAACACATGTCTGTGACCGTGACTAACCCTCAGAGACACCTGGGGGACAAAAAGGAAACAAGAGCGTTCAATGAAGGATTTTAACATAGTCGTTTTTTTTTAGTTGTATAAGTTTCAGGTGTACAATTCTATAATACATCATTTGTATATTGTACCATGTGTTCACTACCCCAAGTCAACATAAAGTCTTAAATTAAGGATTCTCAAATTTTTGAAATGTAAATATTGGAAAGTAGAGTTAATTCCAGGAGCAAATCTGTTAGTGTCTGTGATGGTCTATTTTATGTGTCAACTTGACCAGGTAATGGTTTAATCAAACCTGAATCTAGGTGTTGCTGTAATGGTGTTTTGCAGGAGTGGTTAACTCTATTGCCTTTTTTTTTTAATGCTACTGTGATATAATAATGTAACAATTAATTAGTGCCCTCACTTTAGTATCTAGCTTCTTGGTAACATAACTATCTTAATAAAGAGAAAATGTTAATAAAAATAAATTCTTATAAGGCAAGTGCTGTTAATATAGATATTGGTACAGGGTAGCTCAGGCATAAGTAACCCCAAAACCTTTTAAAATAGTAATATGGCTAATTTTAATTTTCAAACATAGGTTTGACACCTAGACTCAAGACACTGCATTATTTATCATCAAGTTGCAACAGTCAGATTTCTATTTCAGGCATTCGCATTCCACTACTTTAGGGAACAGTTCAAAGACCAAAGAGAATCCATCTCATAAAGTGGTATTTGCTTGAACATGTCAACTCCCAAAAGGACATTGTCACAGGAATTCTTACAAAGACACTCTATCAGTCAAGTTTTCCAGAACTTCCACAATCCAACCAGCCTGGGGTGCGTTGATTTTCGGCATCATTGGTACGGAAGTTGCTGTGGGCTTTGGGTGCTCCAGGACTGAGTCCAGAGCCAGACGTTAAGGCTGACGACATCTGAGAACAGGCCCAGGAACTGTTAACAGGATGATGACATTTGAAACAAGGAAAAGAGAATGCAATTCTGAACGTCCGAGTGGGAATGACCAAGCCAGTGTGGATTAGTCTAACCCAACGTGGACTCGGTCTGGGGAAACCCGGGTGAATTTGGTGAGGGGCAGGCGAGGGACATCCTGAAAGCTGCTCCCGTGCTTCCTGGGCTGCTGAGACAGAGAGAGGGAGAGTAAGAAAGAATTTTTAGCTTTTCCATATGTATTTTGAAAGGAATCTCCCATTCTTGTACCACACAAAGACTTCCATATTTTTCCAATGCAGACCAAGTGATTCTTTTTATTGTAATGCCATGCTGAAATAGGTCAAAAATAAAGGCTAACCGTATTCAAGTGCCATTGGTTTCAAATTTGGTTTGTTTCCGAATATAGGTGATTTTCACAAAGCTACCTCAATCTCAGATGCTAAATTCTACCCATCAGTAATGATCTAACTCAAATGTCAACTCCTCAATAAAGCCCTCCCCCAAATTTCTACTAAGATACAATTCTCCTTTCTTTTTTTTTTGCCATAGTCATTACAGATCATCACAAATATCCTGGTTCTTCTATTTATAGGCACACAGTACATCCCACTTGCTCATCCCCGGGAAGTCAGGCTGGTCACGTGATTTGTTTTTGACCCAGTACAACACAGGTGGGAGGCTGTAGAAGCCAGTGATGATTTTCATGTTTCCCAAGGTCCACATTTACCCTGCCCCTCACCTGCAACATTCCCGCCGGCGGTGGGAACCTCTCTCGGACTGGGTCCAAGAGTGCAGACACAGTGGACCCACGACAAGCACACTAATGTGCATAAAAAATAAACATGTGTCATTACACAGTGTTAGGAAGTGGGGCCCATTTGTTACTTCAGCACGACCCAGCATCTCCTAACAGATAGCTCATTTCCGTGAAGCTCTCTAATGGGAAGCGTCACTTTCTACTTCACACCTAAACTTATTGGCAAACATTTTGTATACTCAAGCCCACAAGCACTTGGATGGCAGTTGCATTACTTTAGAGATGCCTTATTATTTCCCACTGTGAGGAGCACATCACATGGGTAAAAACTAGTGAATGGATAAACGCATAGTCAAGACATCATGTATTATAGCAATTACTTACAGCTATCTGTTATTACTCAGACAACAAACCAATGAGCTAAAACTCTATACAAAGGGTTCTCTTAGATGTTGTGAGTCTAACTAATGCTCTGTAACTATGAACCTCCATGAATTTCACTTAAAAATAGTTGCCGACGTTGCCCACTGAGACAACCTTGCGGAGATGACTGTGTTTTGCCCTAGCGTGCATAAAAGCAATCAAGGAACAGCCATTGGAATGTAAATCTTAATAAACATAAGAAGTGCTTACTAAAGGAGAAACCTGTAGGAGCCTCCAAAACGGACTGAAAGAAAATAAAAAGCTTTAATAGAAAACATGAATGCAATAAAACTCGCCTAGTCTCCATGGTTTCGAGATTACAGCTCAAACATCAGATTTACAAATTAATGCCAAACTTTCCGTAAATAATATAAAATTGATAAGTTGAACCTAACTTGATTGTTTTATTACAAAAATTAATGTTTAGAGATGAATGCCATGCATCTGCTAACTACGTTTTCCTTTTCTCACTGAAGAAGACTGAAACCAAACTTGCAGAAAATCACAATATGGCCTCCAGTGACAAGGTAAAATTTCTACTTGAATGTAGTCTGTCTCATCCACAACTCTCATAAAGACAAAGGCTCCTCGTATTAAAGATGAAACCTAGAGAATAGACAAGAGCAATATGGAAGCCAAGCACTCGTCATCTATAATTAAATAATCCCAGAGCCACCCTTTCCTTTTCTGAAACAGAAATAGATTGATACTGCCACAGAGAGCCATTACTTTGAAATTGTTTCCC
>PVKM010035950.1:0-14977 GCA_004027735.1 Carollia perspicillata
CCAGGCCAGGGGTCTTTGTTCACAGCCCTGGGGCGCTGCCCATGTTCCTGGCTTTGCTTGAAGCACCTTCGCTGCCTTGGCCTGCAGCTCAGCTAGTTCTTCTTCTGACCCTACCCCGGACATCAACCACATTCTCAGCCCTTTCCATCCCTCCCCCACTCCCCACCCCAGGCACTGGGCTTTACCTCAGCTGCCTCTGTTTGCGCTTCTCTTCCTCAATCTCGGAGTTCAGTACAGAAATTCGCTCCTTGTACTCCTGCAGCAGGGTTTGCTTCCTGCGGAGAGGTGAGGCAGCCCTCAAACATGTTCTCCAAATGCGTCCCCAGGAGGTGGCTGGGGTGGGGCTGCTCCCTCCCTCTTCCGAGGTCTGCTCTAGCCTTCCAGATGGGGGTCCTTCTCTGTAACTTCGTGGGGGGACATAAGCACATGGCCCTTGGAAATACCTTTGTGAGGATCAGGGAGATCAGCATGGATGTAGTCAAGTGCAGAAGCACACACATATTAATCTCCTGACTTCCCCAAACAGGTCCAGTCTTAGCATGCCAAGGCTTGGTGCCTCTGGCTACAAGCTAACCTACTAAGTGTTCAGGAGGTGGAGAGGTGGACACACAAATAGCTGGGTGGGTGGGAGGATAGGGGTTGATTGGTGAGAGGCTAAGTGGACAGAGGGTTGGCTCAATCCCTAAATGAAGGGACAGGTGGGAAGGCAAGAGAACAGAGTCGAGGGATAGAGCAAAAGGCACAGAATGAAAACCAGCTACAGGGACTGAATTGGTGTTACAGCCCAAGAACGATTATCCTGGTGCGACCACCCATGACAGGACTGCAGGGGCGAGATGAGAAGACACGCCTGTGGCCTTTCCCTCTGACGGGAGGAGAGAACTAGTGCTGTGGGCTGCGAGGTGTCCCTGCCTTTCTTTACCAGAGGGCAGGCAGGGCAGAGGCGGCCACGCAGAGCTCTCACCTCTGTGCCTCGCTCTCCTTCTCCTGGCAGTGCAGCCGGAGGGTCCGCAGGGTCTCTGCAGGGAGAGGGACCGGGGGCTCCAAGAGAGCCCCTCACGGCATCAGGTTTGTGGAAAGGTAACAGGGTCCCATCACGTGGTGTCTCGTGGACACCTGATGGGACTTGCCATTGACTGCAAGCCTGGTGTGAGCCACAGGAGGCATGCAAGCTGATTCCAGTTTCAAAAGGCTTCAGCGGCTCTGCAGGCAGTGAGTTTCCCAAGGGCAGCAAAGGCAGAAGCCTGGGGATGGTGTAGCCGCAATTACCTTGCTTTCTGCTCAAGGTCTCTTTCAGGCGCACTTTCTCTCCACTCACTGGAAGACACAGCCACAAGTTCAGTCCTCAGGGACCACCCAATGCACCCTCAGGGACTGGGCTTGCCCACGGTCACATGGGCACTTTGGTACAGCCCTACCCCAAAATACCAATGTGAACCCCTCAAGGCAAACTCCCTCCACACTCCCTGTGAGCACCAAAAGTCCCTGATGTTAATAACGGGTGGCTGTGCGGACCCTGCAGAATAGAGGTGTTTACAGAGAGCAGAGAGCCAAAGTAAACACATCACATGATTAAGGGCTGTGAAGGAACACACCAGCAGTGGGGGTATGTGATCCAGTGGTGCAGGGTGCTGTCTTTACACAGGATGATTGGGGTGGGTTCTCCCTGACATGGAACACTGGAGCTGAAAGCTGAAGGACGATGTAAAGCAAGGGGAACTTATATTATCTGGAGGGAAGAGCCCAGCAAAGGCCCGGAAGTAGAAGTATGGTAGGACTGGAGGTTGGAGAGGGGGCAGGGGACATTGGCCACAGCAAAGAGGCTGAGTGTCTGGAATACTGGGTTCAGGAAGGCATGGCACTAAGGACCTTGGAGTGAGCTCCGGAGCGCTTACGTGAGTCCAGCTCCTTCTGCAGGGCCTCCCAGACAGTCCGGGCCTCTCCCAACTCCTCGCTGGCTTTCTTTTTTGCTGTCCCAAAAAGGACAGACATTGTGAAAGTGCGGCCCCCAGCTGCACCATTCCTTTTAAAGAGTAACATTTTACATTTGTCTTCAAGCAAACCTAGGGGCCCAGATGTTACAAAGCAGGAAAACAAGGTTTCCAAAGGCCTTCCTGTCGGGTTGTCCTGGTAGCAGGCCCAGGTCAATGGGCACAGGACTCTAACTACTTACTGCTTTGGAATCTGCTTGGTTCAACACCCTGCTGGTACTGTTGTGAAACAGTAATTTCTGGACAAGGGGTCCTGCAACTCACATGGCTGCACCTGGCTTACAAACCAAGGTTCTTGAGCTCACCTTGCTGAACCTCATTAATCCGGTTAATCAGGACCTCAACACGGGGCTCTAGGCTTCCCGCTGCAGAAGGAAAGAAGGCTGAGTGAAGATTGAAGACCAGACAGGGGCGGGTGGGAGCCCCGAGGGGGCTCTCACTGCAGGTAGGGGAGACAAGGAACAGATATAATGAGACAATGACTCAGGCTGTGGTAACCGTAGTCAGGAGAAATAGAGGGGAAGGGATTAAAGATGGAAGGACTGGAACATGACTCTTCAGATACAGGATACAGGAAAGGCTTGAGGGCCTTGAATCAAGGGAGGGGACAGGCTCTGCACTCCATGGGTGGGAGTGGGAGGCAGTCAGTGCAGAGGTTTGCCCTGAGATGGCAACCTGGCTGGGAGGTACAGGTAGCAGTGGGGGGTGTGGAGCAGAGAGTAGCAAGGGTGTGGCTTAGGGCAGGGAGGCAGAGGTGGAAACCTGGGTTTAACTGAATGCAGTGGAAATCAGATGGGTGGTCAGCAAGGGGGCTGCAACTGTGTTTTCAGAAAATGTTTTGTTTGCTATCTGCTTATATTTTAATTTTGGATCTTGGGTCCCTATTTTTATTTAAAGGAATTAAGTTTTAAAAGTAAGAGTGAACGAGTTCATTTCCCAAGGCCGTGAACTGTAGGGTCTGGAAATAAATCCATTTCTGTCTGAGCCTGAGTTATAAAGGAGACATATGACCTTTCTGCAACTTCTTCACCATTTCCATCAAGTCTTCGATTTTCTGTGACGACTTGGCCGTCCCTGTGGAGATAAAATGGGACGTCTCAGAATCCTGTAAGAGAGAGAGGCTTGAGGAAGGGTCTGACAGCCTTGGGCTGGGACTGAGGTGGGCAGATGGCAGGTCTCCAGCCAGAGTGGTACCCCTGCTCCTTGTCCTGAGGTGGACACTGCATGAGAGATAAACTGAGTCCCTTCACGGTCAGCTTTTCCCAAAGGGTGAAATGCGATACAGATATCCCCTTAATAAAACTCAGGGTGCAGGACAGGATGCACCCTCACCGCTGATACCGTTCAAAGTTTGGTCAAACTCCTGATGTAACAATAAAAGAAAAGAAAGGAGGGACGTGAAAAGCTGGAAGCAAGGAATCACAACTCACGGTAACTGGCAGACAGCATGATCAACCAGAAAGTGCTAGAGAATCTTATTTTTAAAAACCTACGAGGAACAGCAAGACCATTTAGTAAGATGTCTACAAATAGCTTCTCTATACACAATCAATCATTATTCTGAAGCTTCCCAGTAAAATATTTCATGTTGACTTGCTTGTCATCAATACAGGCACTTATTCTTTTACCCCCCCCCCCCAATGAAGTAGATCTATCACTAAGGGCATTATTGTCACAATAAAGGTAGCCAGACTTTGTGAGACACTTCATGCACTCGTACAGGGCTCTTGACCAAGAATGGCACACACTTACTGAGCCTCTTAATCTAAATAGCGACTCAGAGGAAACACGGGCCCAGAAGAACATGTTGCATCGCTCACGGGTATGACCTGAGCAGCATTCAGACTGAGAAGCTCGGCAGGGAAAGCAGCCCCACTTCTTTAACAAATAAATTTTGGGGAACAGGGAGACCCTTGCAGACTTGAAGGGATTATTAAAGAGACATGTTACCAATCTCGGGAAAAATGGACCACACGTCGATCTTGATTCAAACAAATGCCCTTTTGAAACTACTGCTGACACAATCAGGGAAACTTGAAAACTGACTGGATACCCAGTGAAATGAAGGAATTATGGAGCTGAAGGCACCGTGTTTCGTTTTCTGTAGAATACCGGCCCTGCAGATAACCTGCAGAGACATACGTGGCAGTGCGTGTGGATTATGTGTTTTGACGCCTGGAAGGCTTCGAGGGACCGAGTGGAGCAGACGAGGACAAAGGCGAACCTGACCATCACTGGAGCTGAAAGGTGGATCGCCCCGGTGTGTGTTTCAAGGCTTCGTGGTGCGGACTTGCAGCCCTGGACGGTGAGGCCCCAAGGCCCCGGTGGGGGGCGCGCCAGGCCACCACACACTGATGTTTCTCTCCCTCTTTCTCCCTCCCTTCCCCTCTCTAGAAATAAATAAAATATTTTTAAAAGCTTAAAAAAATCAACCCACCAGCCAACTACTCAATGTAGAGAAGCCAAACCATTCTTTCTGCAGGAGAGTGGGGAAGCCAACCCAAACTACACAAATGGCCAGGGGACGGTGCAAAGGACGCACGGCCTCCACCATCACGCCAGTTGAGCCAGCCACGCTCCGTGCTCACCGCGGCCACCTTCTCCCCCGCTCGGGACTGCGTGCTGCGGCCGGAAGCCACGAGGACCCAAGCGCAGGGTTCACGCCTCACCGCATGCACGTCCCGCGGTCATAGTTCCGAGCGTCAGCCCGTTCCCCGCGGCGCGAACGCAGCCCGCAGCCTCCACTCCACAGTGAGCGTTGCCGGAGGGACACGTGGGGAAGCGGGGAAGCAGGGAAGCCCTGGGGAGTGGGCCGGTAACGCCTCGCAGCCTAGCCGGCGCGGGCTGAATCCCGGACTTGGGACTCTGAAATAGTTCCAAATGTACTTAAAAAGCTGCAAAGACAGAACCGACAGCGCCTGCGCGCCCTTGATCAGGAGCTCCCTCGGTGGAGACCCAGGGCAGACGCGGCACTTCGGCGTCGCCAGGCCTGCAGGGACGTCGGAGGTCGAGGACACTCGCCCGCCGCGGACGGCCAGCCGTTGGTGCCGGGCAGTGACCTCTGACCGGCGGGGGGCCGTTACTGCCCACGTCGTAACCACACAGGCCTCAGAGAACATCGAAAAAGACAACAAGCCCCTCACTTCTGCGCTCCCCGCAGGATCCACTGCCCCTCCTTGCGGTCACCGGTCAGACGTCCTCCTCCGGTGCCGCCCGCACGGCGCTGAGCGCAGCCGTCCCCGCAAACCGTCCGCCCGACCGCCGCATTCTGAGGGGGAGGCCGCCTGCGTCCCGCCCGCGGTCCCCACAGAGGCCCGCGCCGCCCAGCTGTACCTGCGGCCTGCCCAGCCCGGCCCACGGGTCCCGGGGGCTCCGCCCTGGAAGGCCCGGGCCGCGCCGCCATCTCCTCTCAGCTCGAGGGCGCGCTGCTGCAGTGCCTCCGCCGGGATAGGGAAAAGCCCGCGCTGGGGCAGAGCGTCTGGAGTACGCCTGCGCAGTGTGCTGCGCTCGCCGTCCCGCAGGACGTTCTGGTTCTGGACTTGCGCGGGGGAGCGTCCTTAAAGCCGCCGGAAGAGGGCAGGGCTGTGTGCAGACTTCCGGCGAGCGACTGGCGAATAGCAGGAGTCTGTAGTCTGCGCAGGTGTAGAGGCCTCCCCTGGGGTGTGCCGCCGGGCGTCGCTGGTGCTGCAGCACGTGCTCTTGGGTGGCTTACCTGCGCGCGGAGCTTTGGCCTTTGTCTGCGGCGCCTCCTACCGCACAGACCACGGCTTTGCGGTGGTAGCAATGGCTCTGCGCGGGCGCTCTGGGGCGAGGCACCGCCAGCCCCATAGCAGCAGTCTCAGCTGTTCCATTCGGGTGGGTGCAGAGGTGAGCACGAAGCTGGGGCAGACCCCCTCGTTCGGTCCAGCTGGGTCCTGAGGTTGGCTGCGCCTCCCTGTGGATGGGCAGGGCCCCAGGGGTGAGTGTAGAGAACAAAGAAAACGTTCATAGGGAGTTAATGTTAAGAAAATTAGCTTAGGAAAGCCAAAACCGCTAGCCGTGCTAATCTTTAGACTTGTGCGCCAGGAAGATAAGAGAGGCAGGGTGAACAGAACGACCTAGCAGATAGCCAACTGGCCAGTTGCCCCAGCCTTCTGATCAGGAGCCTCTCTGACCAATTGCTAAAGAAAGCACAGGCCTAGCGGGGGCAGTCCAGCCAACCACAGGATTGTCCATGCGCTGAACATGCAGTCCGGCTGCCAATAGCTAACTGCCACATCTGCTTCTGTAACACGCTTGCTTGTTTGTTTCCATAAAACCCTAGCTGTGAGCGGTAGCGGCGCGACTCTCATTTGCAGCTCTAAGGAGCACTGTGTCTCCCGACACGTTCGGAGAGTTCGCCCCTGCGCAGGTAAAGCTTTTGCCAATAAAGTAACATCTTCGAAACCCTGAAAGTCTCCGACGTTTGTTCTCGCAACTGGATGTAACAGTGAGCCATGTTGGGGTCTGCAGGGAGGGCAGTGGGTGCAGGGACAGCGGCCTGTTGGGTAGGAGGGGGTCCTGCTCTGCAGGTGCTCACCTGGGGTTGTGCGGGTGGAGGTGAGGCCTCAGATGGGCTGGCGCCTACCCAGCCTGGCTGCTCGCTGCCGCGCGAAATTCCCATTTCTCTGGAGAGACGAGGCGGGCGGGCCTGGGTGCTTCCCAGCTTGCTCCCCGTGTACAGCCTGTTCTGAGACTCCACAGGAGCAGGTCCCAGCCCTGCGTGTGCGGAGCCGTGTCCCTAACACCTGCTCTCAGTTCTCTCCTCTGTAGATGGGAGTAGTGACCATAGCAAGAGGGAGTACTGAATGGACGTGCCTGTGTGATAGTTCCTATTCTCGACGTGCACAGGGTCACTTCTCCAAAGCTTTTACCCAGCCTGACCCGGCTCCCCTCACCCACTCTGCTCCAGCCACTAGCCTTTTTCTTCAAAACTAAGGGGCTTAAACCCACCTCCAGCCTTTATAAAGAAGGGCTGTCACCTCTACCAAGAGCACCCTTCCAAAGGGTCCAAACTTGACTTGTCGCTTCAAGGCTAATATGCCTTTTACAAATCCACACCTCCCATGATAAGGTTATGAAAAAATTACAGGGCCAGTGTTAGGACTAAAAGTCAAGGTAAGGGTCTGAGTCTGGACCAAAATCAGGGAAAGGGTCAGTGGTCAATGTCAGAGCCCAGATTCAGAATCACTTCTCATTGTTAGGGTCAAGGTGAGGCAGGTTAGTAAGAAGGTAGGAAGTTCCTTGGCAAGTGGAATGGCGAACCTGAGACAGTTGCACAAGTAACAGCCAGCTAAGAAATCACGAGATCTGATCTTCCCTAACTGAGGACACTTAGGAGCAGACATGTCCTCCCCAACCAGAGAGTGAGTAGCTTAAATCACCCTGGTCAAGGAGAGAGATAACAGAGACCCAAAGGTGCCATTAGCATCAGCCAAACCCCCGCATGGATGAAGTCAGGGGAATAAATAACTAACAAAAACCGTTGCGAGCCAGACAAATCCAAGATAAGAGTGAAGCTGTCCAGAGAATGATTCCAAACTGTCTATACACTCATTTGGATGCATCAGCATGTCAAAGGACATAGCTGTAAAGCCGTTGAATATTCTGGGCATCCAGGGCAGGCTCTACTGTGCACCAGGGGAGGCGTGGGTCTAGACAGACAGAGCTTGGACTGGAGGCTCAGAGGGTTTCAAGTGTGCACAGGTGCTCATAAAATGGTCTTCCGAAGCAGGGCGGGGCGCTCCCATTTCCTCATGCTTTTTCATAGAGCGTTCCAGAACCTCTTTGGTTCGTGTTTTATGATGATGTCACTCTTTCAGACGCTCTAGTTTCCTCTAGCATCGGAGCATTGCTTTCCAAGCAGAAAGAATTCCTGAAAGTACTGGCTATGTGCCGGGCACTGTCCTGGGTGCTGAAAATGGAGCCGGACGCAAAACCCAGCACCTTCCCAGTGAGGAGCGCCTGAGACAGAGCAAATGACACCCCTGTGGCGGGCTGACTGGCAGTGACGGGGTGGGGAGTGTGAGGGGGACAGGGGATTCGACCTTAGGGCGATAAGGAAGGCCTCTTGAATGCAAGGACATTTGAGCAAAAGTCAGAAGGAAGTGATTAATTTCAGGGAATCAATACATCTTGACTCAGTGAATTTATATTATATATCAAGAATTTCTACTTATAGCAGCATCACATGTGCAGGAGATAACACGCCTGGCTCTTGTGCTCCACACACCTGGCTTCAGCCACCTGCGGTCATGGAAGACCATGCGTTTGGTCTGACCCCAGACCCCGTCTGGACCTGTGACAAACAGGGCTTGTTCTAACCCCTGTGCACACACCTGTGGGCTTGTTCAGCTCCATCCACAACAGTGGCCATCAGCCCTTAATGGCACAGCCCCAGGACCCTCGTCCAGGGCCGAGACCTGCATTGGCTCAGTGAATTTCTTCACGGGCTTACACCCCTTGCTTGCACTGGAATAGATTCTGGTTCACACTTAGTTTAAGCTCTGGCAATCTTTTAAAAATGTTTATTTTTTCTTTTTTTAAAAATATTTTTTTGATTATGCCATTGAAGTTGTCCCATTTCCCCCTTCAGTCCCCTCCACCCTGCACACCCCTCCCACCCACATTCCCCCTCTTTAGTTCATGTCCATGTGTCATAAATTCTTTAGCTTCTACATTTCCCACACTACTCTTGCCCTCTCCCTGTCTATTTTCTCCCCACCATCTATGTTACTTATTCTCTGTACCTTCTCCCCCTCTCTCCTCTTCCCACTCCCCTATTGCTAACCCTCCATGTGATCTCCATTTCTGTGGCTCCACTCCTGTTCTAGCTGTCCACTTAGTTTGCTTTGGTCTTAGGTGTGGTTGTTAATAACTGTGAGTTTGCTGTCCTTTCACTGTTCATAGTTTTTATCTTCTTTTTCTTAGATAAGTCCCTTTAACTTTTCATATAATAAGGGCTTAATGATGATGGACTCCTTGAGCTTGACCTTATCTGGGAAGCTCTTTATCTGTCCTTCCATTCTAAATAAAAACTTTGCTGGATAGAGCAGTCTTGGATGTAGGTCCTTGCCTTTCATGACTTGGAATACTTCTTTCCAGCCCCTTCTTGCCTATAAGGTCTCTTTTGAGAAATCAGCTGACAGTCTGATGGGAACTCCTTTGTAGGTAACTGTCCCTTTATTTCTTGCTGCTTCTAGAATTCTCTCCTTCATTTTTATCTTGGCTAATGTAATTATGATGTGCCTTGGTGTGTTCCTCCTTGGGTCCAAGTTCTTTGGGACTCTCTGAGCTTCATGGTCTTCCTGGAAGTCTATTTCATTTTCCAGATTGGGGAAGTTCTCCTTTATTATTTGTTCAAATAAGTTTTCCATTTGTTGATCTTCCTCTTCCCCTTCTGGTACCCCTGTAATTCAGATGTTGGAACATTTAAAGGTGTCCTGGAGGTTCCTAAGCCTCTCCTCAATTTTTTGAATTCTTGTTTCTTCATTCTTTTCTGTTTGGTTATTTCTTTCTCCTTTCTGGTCCACTCCATTGATTTGAGTCCCAGTTTTCTTCCCATCACCATTGGTTCCCTTGCATTTTCCTTCATTTCACTTAGTGTAGGCTTCATTTTTTCATCTAATTTGCAACCAGAATCAACCAGTTCTGTGAGTATCCTGATCACCAGTGCTTTGGACTGTGCACCTGATAGGTTGGCTATCTCTTGGTCGCTTAAAAGTATTGGCTCTGGGGCTTTGATTTGTTCTTCTGTTTGAGCCATATTTTTTTGGTCTGGTCGAGCCTGTGATGTATGATGGGAGGGGCCTTAGATGTTCACCAGGGTGAGGCAACCCAGTTGCTGGGTTGTGACACTGTATGTGGGGGCAGGGTCAGAGAGGGAACAATGGCGCTTGTTCCACTGGTATTTCAGTCCCTTCCGCCACTTTCCACAAGCAAATTGTGCCCTTCTGGTACTGGTTCCTGGGTGGGTGGGCTTCTGAACATTCTAGGACCCTGTGGGTGTCTCCAACAAACTCTCCTGTGAGGCTGGGAGTCTCTCCCGGCACCTCAGCCCCCATAAGTATTTTCATTCAGTGCTTTTAGGCTTTATTTCCTGGTGCTGGGGCCCTGGGTTGCATGGTCTGTCACGCTGCTCATTTCTGCTTGTTTATCTGCGTGCGAATGTGTGACTGTGGTTGGCCAGCCGCCTTGCGCACCTCACTGGGTTGGGTCTGCTCATTTCCTCTCTGCCCCGGGGTCTGCTAGCTCGGAGCTGCCTGTGTGCCTGCCTGCGTGCCTGGGTCTGCCAGGCACTGCTTTTTCCTGCTGTGACCCCTCTCTGCCAGCCGTGGACTCCGCCCCTCTTACCGGTCTGGATGAATGGTGGTCAGACTTCCATACAGTTCAATTTTCTGTCTGTTTTGGCTGTGGTTTTGTTTCTAAATCTTTGTTATCCTTAATTTTGATCGTGCGAGGAGGCACAGTATTTCCACCTATGCCTCCATCTTGGCCAGAAGTTTTAAAATGTTTATTGATTATGCTATTGCAGTTGTCCCAGTTTTCCCCCCTTTGCTGCCCTCTGCCTGGTGCTAGGGTGACCCCACATGTGTCAGGCCAGGCCGGCCCCCAGCCCAGTCATGGTGCCCATCTGATGAAGAGGTGTTGGCTCTTCAGACTGTGGGGTGCAAGGAAGGGCCATGCACCTGTGTCTGGTCCCTGTACAGACAGGGGTGAGTCATGGAGCTGGTGCTGGGTGCCCTGTGCACCTGCCAGGCCAAGGAGTGTGGGGTGTGGGGGCAGGTCTCCCTCCCCTCCACTCACTGCCCTTCCTCTTGGGCTGCTGGTGGGACTGGTCCTCTGTTCACATGCACATCCCGTTCCACAGGTGGTGGGATGAGGACAGCTGCCTGGGGCTGGTGAACATGTGCATCTGGGCCCTGTGGTGCCAACTGGGCCTGCCAGACACCTGGAACACCACCAGGTGAGGCTGTTGACCTCAAGCCCTTCCTCAGCAAGCTGGCCCTGTTCATCCTTACAGAAATGCTGCCAGCAGAGCATCTGCTCTGACCAGGTCTGCTTCAGGGTGTCTGCTTCTTTCAGGAGCCGCAGCATTATGCAGGCCATGCCAGCCCCGAGCAGCGGCCCCATGGTCAATTGCATTTGGAGCTCCATCCCCTGCTCTGTGTTGGAACCCCTCTTTGAGAGCAACCACTGTTTTAGCAAGGACGTGGGCTTCGTCACTGTCCCCTGGGCCCTGGTGTATGTGGGCAGGGACAGGTCTGTGTTGGTCCTGGAGCAAGTTCTCCCAGTAAGTCCACCCCCAGGGGCTGCTGATCATTCACAGGGACTCCAGTCTCAGCCTCGCCCAGCAGCCTGGGTGCCTTGGTCAGCATCAGGGTCCCACCCTCCATGGCAAAGGCCACCTGCTTAGCAGCATCAAGTCCTTCCAGGTCAGAGGCTTCATCTTCAAGTGCTGCGGCTCCCTTTCCCACCAGGACAGCACCCAGGTGTGACTTAGTGGCAGTGGCAGACCCACTGGAGAGGCCGACCCATCTGGGTCTTGCATCTGGGGCTTCACAGTGAGGGGTGAGGCCTCCACCTGCTTCCCCTCCTCTTTAGCCAGCGCCACCCAGGGCCCGACTTCCTCCCTGATCTCTGCAGCCCCAGACCTTCCCTTTGGTCCCTGACAGGCAGGCAAGGGCAGAGGGCAGCCCCACCTCCGTGGCAGGGCACCCTTACCACTCCTCTCCATCTTTAGCATTACGAGGCATGGCTGCAGCCATGGAGGCCTCGGTCCCGAAGGGAGGAGTACTTTTCAGAGGAAGAGGATGGCTGGTGCTGGCCGTGTTCTGACCCTGACAAAGAAGTTTGGACTTGGGTGTTCCTGGCCTCCTGCGTCCTCCAGACGCGGCACCTGTGCACATCTGGCCCTGACAGCCCTCAGCCTCAAGTGTGCGCAGCACTGCATTCCTTCCCTCTGTTCTGCAGGGCTGCTGGGCACCCAGCAAAGCACTGCATGCCCCTCAGCTGAGGTGTCCCAGTGGCAGCTAGCCACCCCCTCAGCCTGTGGGGTCCAGGTGAATGTGCCAGTGGTGTGGGTACCAGTGTCTGTTACCACTGTCACAATTCACCACCAACCAGGGAACGCAAACAACAGAAATTGAGTGCCTGCGGCTCTGGACAGGAGGGTGGATGGGATCTCTCAGGCTGGTGTGGCCCGGGACCCTGCTTCCCCCTCACCCCTTCCCTGACCCAGCTTTACTGCGACAGGACTAACAAGCAGCACCGCGTGGGCCACAGTGGGCCACTCGACTATCTGACGGGCAGAAGTAATGCAAAACAATGCCACAGGGGGCCCTGAGCACCTGTCACCTCCTGCCATCACTGTTTTTCTGTGGTGACAGCATGTAAGATCTACTCCCTTAGTGACCTTCCAGGGAGTGCCCGAGCTGTTAACGGCAGTCGCCACGCAGAACTCACTCACCTGTGACTGCACATCTGTCCCTGTGATCATCCTCCCCCTCCCCCGTCCCTGTGGGCCTGTGTTTTCAGCTCCCGCACGTGAGTGAGCTCGAGGTCAAGTCCGAGTCTTCCTCCAGCTCATCCCACTCAGCGCACCGCCCTCCAGGGCTGTCCGTGCTGCTGCCTACGGCCAGGTTGCCTCCTGGCTCTCGGCTGAACCCCGCCCCTCACATCCACATGCACAGTGCAGACCTGTGTCCACTCCTCCACTGCGGACATGGGGTTGTGTCTGTGCCTGGACTGCTGTGGACGATGCTGCGGTGAGGACGGGGGTGCAGACGTGTTTCTGAGGAAGCGATGTGTGTGCCTCTTGTGAGGACCCCTGTTACGTCACTTGCACAACCCTGGAGAATCCCCCTCACCGTCCTTGCCAGGAAAGCCATGCATGCACAGGTTCCCGGTGCCCTGGCCTGAACACTGTGGGAGGGCGCTGCTCTGCAACCTCCATCCACAGCAGGCCACCCCGTGGTGGCCAGCGTCTCAGACGCCGACTCCACAGTGCAGCCTTGTCTTCCCAAGAGGGGGAGTCTGTGTACTGGGGTTCACCCCTCCCCTAGGGGCTGCTTCCACGTCCAGGCTGTGCCCAGGTGACCCCGGGTCCTCCGTCCCCACCATCCAGCTCCACTGGGCCCCTCAGTGACTCCAGTCCCCTGAGACAGCATCTGCTTACAGAAGAAAACAAACGTCCCCTTTCCTCCAGGCTGCTTGGCTGAGCCCACTCTCAGGTTCCTGTGTCTGTTTCCTCGTCCTTCAGAGAAAGAAGAGATACTCTGCCACAGTTCAGCCCCTGGAGCGAGGATTTCAGGGGCTCCCCCACACTTGTCCCCCGTGGTGAATTGTGGTGAATTACAAAGGACCCAAGTGAGGACAGGGCCCTGAGCCCCACGAGGAGCCTGGGGGCTGAGTCCCACTCACCTCTCCCTGCCCACCGGCCCCCCATCACTGCCTTCTCCCGGCCCCTCCTCACCGATCGCCTCCCAGCCTTCGAGTCCGGCTCCACTTTGCCTGGGGACAGGGTCAGTGACACAGAGTGAGGCTGAGGCTGGTGGACGCCTGTGTCAGCGGAGGATGCTTGTGTCACTGGAATTGTGACAGGGCAAGGAGGGTGTGGCTGTCGAGGGGGTTCTGCACGGCCCCCCAAAGACAGGACTGTGCCCTTCCAGCCAACAGGCTGGTCTGACGCCTCCATTTGTGGTGCTGACAGCAGCGGATTCTAAGTGTGTCCTCAGGCAAAGTGACCTCCGGCAGCCTCGGGCTTTGAGAGTAGTAGTGAGCGGCTCCTATTCTCAGGCTGCTTTGGGAGCTATTAATCTCCAGGTTCCCCAGGCTGTTCATCAGCGGAACCTCCTGAGTCACGAAAAGTGATGGGGGTCTGGGTGCTGCCCTAGGAGCTGTGTCGTAGGGGGCCGGTGCGGTGCTCTCTCCGCTCTTTCTCCTGGGCTTTTCCGGCCCAGGCCCTGCGGTCAGCTCTGGAAATGCCGTCTGCGGAACCTTCTGGCACAGCGGTCCCTGACTTCTGCAGGCAGAGCCTTGTCTCCGGGGACCTCTCTGGAGAGGCCATGCAGTGGCAAAGCCATTTGCTTCCCCCGCCCACCCCAGCCTTTGCCAACTCAACGGAGGGTCAAAACAAAGCAGAACCCGGAACGATGAGCAACTAAACCTGCAGACGAGGGGAGGCCCCAGGAGCGACTGATCTCCAGCCCCAGAGCACATGCTCCGCATCACCAGGGTGGGCGCAGTGGCCACAGCTGGGCACCTACCAGTGAGAACGTGGGCTGTGGCGCTCCGGCACAAACGTGAGTGCCGCTGCTGGAGTTGGGGCACCCATCGGTGGCCTGGCCTGGCCTGGGGGGCCTCAGCGGCACGTTTGGTAGAATGTGGTGAAGTGAGGTGGACGGAAGTTCATGTCCAGTCAGCTCATGTCCAGGGCACTAAAAGGGCTCTGCGATGGTGACACCGGCAGTATCGGGGCACAGACCTAGGGACAAAGTGGGCTGTGAGGAAGGGGCAGCTCGCACCTCCCTTTTGCTGAGAACATGTCCCTGTAACGCCGCGTCAGACCCCCTGCAGCAACGGCCCGCACCTCTCCAGGTCACGCAGTGCTCCCTACTCGCCTGGCCCCAGGCTTGCGCGGACGCGCTCTGCGCTCTGGAAAGAGGCGACTGGAGGACCTGGGGCCACTGTGCGGAGCGTGAGACCCGGAGTTCTCCGAACCAAGGCGGTACCCACTGTCTACCACGGCTTGAGGCTCGCGCTGTGTGGGAACTCTGCCCTTCGGGGCGCGGGCTAGCGCTCAGGGCGTGGTCCCTGCTGGTCCCGGGATGGGAAGAATGCGCTGGCGGTTCCGGGATAGGGAGAAATCTCAGCCGGACGCACTGGAAGGTTCCGGAACTCGCTCCGGGAGCTCGGGACTCGGACTGGGAGCCTGTTCCCCACGCGCTGTGGGATGTCCAGTTGGAGCG
>PVKM010035951.1:0-14982 GCA_004027735.1 Carollia perspicillata
GCATTGTAGTTACTTACTGATCGGAACAGATTGCTGATTTCTTAGCTGAAGTTGGTAATTTCTTTTGAAATCTTTAATTTGCTGTATTTAGGGGTAGTGTCGAAGTAATTGAAATAATAATGACATGTGAACACATGAATGGTGGATTTTATTATGAATAGTAAAAGGTAGTGCAATATTAATACTTATTCTCCTGAATTATGGCAATTTGTGAATCAAACTGAAGTCAACAGCCATTCTCCAGAGGCCGGATAGTTACCATTTTTCCATCCTCTTACTTCTAATCTATTTTTGTCTTCCCATGTAGCTGTGGTTTCCAGTGCTCTTCACTGCTTCATGTAGATCTAAATTTCCATCTCACATCATTTTATTCCTGCTTGAAGGGCACCCTTTCACAGTTTTGTTCTGTGTGTTTGCAGGTGATAAGTTATTTTTAGCTGTTGCATATCTGAATAGGTCTTTTTTTCCACCTCTTTTTGGAAAGATGTTTTCACTCTGTAAGGAATTTTAGATTGATAGTCTTTTCTTTTAGTACTTTAAAGATACTGCTCCGATATCTTCTAGCTGGCATTGTTTCTCACAAAAATCAGCTGTTACCCTTACCTTTGTTCCTCTGCAGGCAATGCATCACTGGTTGTAAGCAGTTTGATTACAATTTACGTTGGTGTAGTTTTCTTCAGGTTTTTTGTGCTTGGGACTTGTTGAGGTTTTGAATCCATAGGTTGGTTTTCATAGAATTTGGAAACTTTTGGCCATTATTTCCTCAAAAGCTCTCACTTCTCCTTCAAGATTCCTTTTACATGAACATTGGGCTGCTTAAAGTTGTCTCACAGCTAACCGAAACTGTGCATTCTTTTAAATCTTTTTGTGTGTGTGTGTGTTTCACTGTGGAGAGTTTCTGTGGCTATGTCACTGTTTCCTTTGGCAATGGCTACTCTGCTAATCCTTCTTTGCTGTATTTAGCATATAGTCTTTCCTCTAGCTTCTCGAACACATGAAATTCAGGTAAATAACTATTTTAATCCTTGTCTAGTCATACTTTTCTTCTCTTTGGGTGATAAGCTGGGGCAAATCACAGAGGTCCTTGTATTTTCTGTGTTATCTGGAAGATTGCTGTTTTGTTGCCTGATGTCCATTGCCTTAAACATCTTTGTTTCATATATTTTTTCCAGGCTTTTCATTGTGTCAGGTGGGGTGGTGGTAAATGTGATCCCTGTTCCTCTGTCTTGACTGGGAGTGAAAGTTCCGTTTCTTTGTTCTACCCCGGCACACACACACACGCGCTTCATTAATTTCAAGCTTCATGAGGATAAGGACTGTGTGTGTTTTTGCTCATGATTATATCTTGAGTACGTAATGGATACATTTCATTGATTAAGTGAATATATACGTGTTTATGCAGCTACATTGCTGTATGAATAGACACACATGCATAGTATGTTAGGAACATACTGGCTGCTTGTAAGCAACCCCTAAATTTTAGTGACTTAACCTAATAGAAGTTTACTTTTATTCTTTTAACACTGCAAAGCAGATGCTCCTGGTTGATAGGGAATTCTTTGAGAATGAAATAATTTACAGGTCTGTGTTTCTTCTGTCTTGGATCTTTGTGGTCTTTTAGAGCTTTATTTTTATCTGTACTTAACCAGTGGAATGAAGGGAAAAGAAAACTTGGAGAAGGTACGCCTGTTTTTAAAAAGCCTTGACTCAGAAGTGATACACATAACCGTCAATCACATTGCTTTGGTGTGAACGGTTACTTGCTGCTACTTAGATGTGTGGTGGGCTGGGAAATGTAGTCCCTGGCTGGGCTGCCACTTTCCAGCAACGAATCCTACTGTGTGCAGGGGGAGCACCCATGTGATCATTGGCTTTCAGGTACGGGGATGTCCGGGATGAGGATTTAGTCTTTCGTTTGTTTGGCCTTCCATGGGTCATTGCTGAAGAACAGTTTTTATTGGAATTTTGAGCCAGAAGTTGGGCTTCAGTATATCTTTATTAAAATGTAGCTTCTCAGATTCTGCTGAAACAAAATTACTGTGTTGAGGCTTGAGAATATGAATTTTCACTAAACTTTCCTATTGATTCTTGTATTTCTTAAAGTGTGAGACCTACTGGTATAAAGAGTGACTTTTCATCTTTTAATTATTCTTTGCTAAAAGAGAATAAAATATCTTGGACAATAACATCCAGTGGGATAGCTTGCAGCCAGAGAAAGTCACTCGGAGACACATACCTGTACCAAATCCATGTTCAGCACAGTCGTACTAACTGTGGCTAAGGATGTGTATAAACATTTACTATGTTCTTTATAAACAAATATTACTTGAGTAACCAGAGTACTTAGGGCATTATGTGAGGCTCTGCAGAGGGAAAAAATAAGGTTTTTTTGACCCTGTCCTTAAGATGTCTCTAGGCAGAGAGAAAAGACATGTATATGTAGTAATGTTTCACTCTCTGTGCGTTGTATGTTTTTTCCTATTTTAAGTTCTCTGAAATCAGTATGAGTTTTAAAATTGCTCTCAGCTGGGCAGCAATCGTGACAGTCGTCACTGACTACTTGCGCATGAACTTGGTTGTAGCTGTTCATGTGTGATTAATTCAGTTGAGGTACGTGAGTTGGGTGCTGTATTTGTTGGACTAAATTACTTGGTTAAATGTCTTAAAAATGAACTTACTCTGACAAAAAGAAAGGTACAGAAGAGAAGAATGACATGTGATAAAAGTCTGTGTCTTCATCAGTTTAAAAGAGTTCTTCCTGTAAGTGTAAACTGAAAATTCTAAGCGAAAAAGAAGCATTGTATCATAGTTTCATTGACAGCATTTTTATTTCCTGATGTATGAAATGCTTTTCTTAAAAATTGTGTCTTAAATTTGATGAAATACACTTGATCAAGAGTCCTGACACTGTTTTAAGTGTCTCTCAAATTTCTTTCCTCTGGCATTCCCATCTAAAGGTGTATCTCTTGCCTAAAATAATTGCAGTGCTCAACTGTTTCCCTTGTCTCCAATCTTTTTTTTTAACCTAGTCACACCTTCCAAGTTATCATTTGAATTGCAAATCTGGTTGTCACTATTCTGCTTAAAATCTGTTAGTGACTCCCCATTGCCTTTCAGATAATTTCTCCTTGTCTTTAAAGTAAGTCTCAATTTCTTAGCCATGAATTTCAGGACTCGCCATAACCCTAACTTTCTGGCATTACCTTCTTAATGGCATCCACTTCTCCCCATGTTTAGTTACTATAAACCTATACTGCTTTATTCCTTTATTTACATTTCTGTATATTTTCTAGTATGTACATATTAACTACTATAGTGCTTATCAAATTGCCTTGTGAATCTGTTTAAAGATTTGCTACCCTTAGTAGGCTATGACTTCCTGAAAATCATGGACTGAGTCTCACTTTTTTTGTGAGTCTCCACCACTTAAATAAATGCCCGATGCCAACAGAAAAATTAACATCCAGCGAACACAAAATTAATGTTCATTGAAGGAGTGAATTTTGAAAACTGTATTATAATAATGAAAAGTACAAATTGAACTCTTAAAAAATACTCACATGAGCTACAAATTGGACTTCATGTAGGTACATTAAGTTGGACCCTGAAGCAAAGAGAGAAGGTACTCCGACATTTACGGGGAAAGGGTTAGCCCAGCTGGCTGGGATCAGTTGGGGGAATGACACAAGAATGAAGGAGACCAAATTAACTCTGTTTTACTGTGTGGATCAAGGGAACTAACTCTGAAAAGGAAAATCGAGCACACGTAAAGCGTCTTTAGTGTCAGGGTGAGGTTTATGCCACTTTGGTAGACTGTAGGGAGCAGTTCAAGAATTTTGCCTTCACGAATGACGTATGTATCAATCTAATAGATGGAAGCTTATCAGCGGGTAGTGTCTTACTTGGTTTTGTATGCTGAAGGATTATCGTAGTGCCTGCCTAGCAGGAAATGTTGAATGAATTGACTTAGTTTTCATATATATTTACAAGTTAGTGAAATTTTAGAGTTCCAGAGAACCTGGTATTAAATATACGCATTTATAGGTTTATAAATTAATTTGGGAAAATTGTCATCTTTATGATACTTTTCTATCCAAGACCATGAGATATCTTTCTTCCTATTTGTTTAGGTTGTTTTTTATATTTGGGGGTATTTTAAAGTTTTTATTTCATATTGTAGTCTTTAGCATTATGAAGTTTCCTTGTCTTTAATGATTTTGCTCCGTATTCTGCCTAGTCTTCATGCTATCAAGATTGACAGACAGCCCTATTATTTTTGTGTGTATGATATTTTTTAGTATACTTTTCTGCATATTCCTTTTATTTTTAATCTGTCTGAATCACTTTGTTTTAGGTATGTCACTTGTGTAGTGCGTAAAGATGGATTTTGCTTTTTTAGCCAATCTGAAAATAATTTTGTTTTAATAGGTGAGTTATGCCATTTGCATTTATTGATAAATGCGTTACATTGGGGCTTGTTTCTGTTACATGACTTTCAAAAATACCTGTCGTCTTTTCACTGTGTGCTCTGTCTTTTTGTGACCCCCTCCTTCTTTCCTTTTTGGTGTTTTGGAAGGTTTCATTTCTATTCTGTTACCTTTGATTGAAGATTGAAGCAGTTCTTAGCCCTTCTTTAGCTACTGTCTTTGTTCCCTGCGATGAGCAATACTAAAATTACCTCGTTACTGTTTTTTTTCTTTTTCTTGTATAATTAAATTGTAGTTTAAATATCTTAATGTTAATCCCTGTGGTGTTGAATATGTTTAGTTCTGTACTAATTGATTTGTGAGCCTCAAAGTGATTTACTTCCCTTTACTTTCAGTTATTATTTAAGATATTAGTGAATTTAGTTTCATCTTTCTCCTATTTTTTGTGTGTTATTTTTACATTCCCAAAGCTTGTAACATTTACATAACTATTTTGCCAGCTTTATCCTCATTTAAAAAAGTAAAATTCATTTTTTAGAGCCGTTTTAGGTTCACAGACAAATTGAGGGAGAGAAGTACAGAGTTCCCAGAAAAGCCCCTGTCTCAACGCACGCACAGCCTCCTCCACGGTCGACACTCCGCACCAGAGTGGCACGTGTGTTACGGTTGATGCACACTCTTGGTGATGCATGTATGTCTCTGAGTTTTAGCAAATGTATGACGACATATATCTACCATTATAATATCATCCAGAATAGTTTCACTGCCCTAAAAATGCTCTGTGCTCTCATTATTTGTCCTCTCAACCCTGTCAACCATTGTTTTACCTTTTCCAGTTTGTCATATAGTTGGCATCATCCAGTACGTAACATTTTCAGATTGGATTTTTTTATATGTTACTATGATTTATTTTTTTCCATGCTTTTTCGTGGCTTGCTAGCTCATTACCTTTTAGTGCCGAGTAATATTCCTCTTTATCTGGATGTACCACAGTTCATTCATTCACCTACTGAGTATTTTTAGCCACTCATCTACATTTTGGTTGCTTCCTAGTTTTGGCAATTATGAATATACAAACATTTGAGTGCAGATTTTTGTGTAGACATGAGTTTCAGCTCCTTTGGTTTAATATGGAGTGCGAAGCTGGATCGTATGGCAAGGATACGGATGTTTAGTTTTTGTCTGACTGCTTTCAGCCGATCAGCCAGCCATTTGCCTTCCAGAGACAACCATGGTTGGGAGTTTCTCTTGTATTCCCGTAAAGGCTTTCTATATACATGAAACTAAGTATTACCTATTGACATATGTAAAGATATGTAAGCGCTGTTCACATCTTGAATTTTTTACTTAAGCTCTCTTGACTACTCTCTCTCAGCATTCACATGAACTGTAACCCCAGCCCTGAAATCGAGCCCTTTTTGTTGTATGGAGTTACAGTAATTTAATTAACCAGTCCTTTATTAATGGATATTTAGGTTAATTCTAACCTTCTTCTATATTAAACACTGTTGCAATAAATAGTCTTAATGTACAGTAAAAAGAAAAGAATACGTTTGATTTTGTAAAAAACTGCTGCACTGTCTCCCAAAGTGGCTGTACCATTTTGCATTCCCGCCAGCAGTGAACAGGAGTTCTTGTTGCTCCACATCCTCGCTAGCATTTAGCGTTGTCTGTGTTCTGTTTTTTTGGCCATTGTATGGTGGTGGTTGTTTCAATTTGCATTTCCCTGGTTTCGTATGACATGGGGCATTTCTTCATATGCTTATTTTCCCTCTGTATATCTTTTTTGGTAAGGTGTCTGTTCAGGCCTTTTGTCCATTTTGTAATCAGATTGCTCATTTTCTTACTCTTGAGTTTTAAGAATTCTTTGTGTATTTTTGGATAACCATCCTTTATCAGGCATGTTTTTTTGCAGGTGTTTTCTCCCAGTCTGTGGCTTGTGTTTTCATTCTCTTGATATCCCCATCTTTTTGTTGTTGTTCTGTAATTAAATACATTTACTCCTTATCCCGTCTTTAATGTTAAATCTTCTTCAGTATTTTCTTGACTATCTGAAACTCATTCTCCACTGGATCACCCAGGCATGCTCTGGGAAAGAGATTCTCTAAAGTTTTATAGGTTCATAACTCTTTTCCTCTGACCTTACACTTGAAGGACACTTTGGCTAGATTTAAAATCCTCATCTCACGTTCGTTTTCCTTTGAGGATCTTAAAAACATCACTGCATTGTTTTCTAGCATTAACTGCTGTTGATGTTAAATGCCAGTCTGATTTTACTTCCCTTCTAGGTGGATTGGCTTTGTGTTTCAAGTTTTTTATTATGATAATTTCACATGTTTTTGTCTGTTTTCCATGTTTCAATGAATTGGATTTCCCCGGACCACTAGGAGGAGGGTCCTGTGAAGGAGTAGGTAAACCCGGAGAGCTTTCCTAGTTTTACGTTCACCGGCTTTCCCTTCTGTTGTTCTGAGTGTATCTGCTTAGCTGCTTCTATTTCTTAGAGTTAAGCCTTATTCGAGAAGGTTTTCTCCGCTTCCAGCCCAGTGTCTCTGTGAGTTTTACAGGCTTAACATTACATCATAAGCTACTTATTTTTTATAGTATTTTTTGCGATCTGTTTCCTTAGGAACTTTGCCCTCACCTTTTTCCTTTCATATCTGAAACTTCTATCTCCATTGTTCCTGTTCTTCTGTTTGGTTTCAGATTATAAGAGTTTTTTCCTTAGCATGGAGCTCTGTGCTGAAAGGGTTCCTTTGCTTTGAAGTACCTGAAAGTTTAGAGCTTCACGGTACTGTTTGCTGCCTTGGGACAGATTTTTGCACTTAACCTACAATGTGGAGCCTAGGAAAACCTTTCCCTTTTTTCATTTGTTTGAAGATTTGTTTTTCCAGTTTCCACCAATGGTAGAATGCTCTTCTTTTGAGTTATTTATAATGATTATTTGGGTTGTGAGATTTTGTGGGGTACTTCTGTGGTCCCATTACTTCCACACACCTGCTGCGTCCCTTCCACACACCTGCTGATTCTGTGGCGTTGGTAGTGGAGCCACATTCTCTCATGGTCTAAGACTTGAGGGGATTCTTTTTTACCAGCTTTTATTGAAGATGTAGTAGTCATTGGGTTCTTCTCATATCACAGTTGGTATATTTAGCTTTCAGGAGTTGTACTTGGGAGATGCAAAAACTATGCTGCCACCAGTTATAACACAACCAACCCATAATTTTATTAGTGTAATTGTGACCAATATATAAGGAGCTTGAACTTCTTCATCTTTAAGTTTGAAAGATTAATTGAGAGTAACATATAAAATTGCATTTGTAACATCTTTTTTTTTAACATTTTATTTTATTTTTAGAGGGGAGGGAGAGAGGGAGAGAAATATCAATGTATGGTTGCCTCTCTTGTGTCCCCTGCTGGGAACTGGCCTGTAACCCAGGCATGTGCCCTGACTGGGGATCGAACCGGGATGCTTTGGTTCACAGGCCCACGCTCAATCCACTGAGCTACACCAGCCAGGGCTGCATTTGTAACATCTTTTAAATTTTTAAAAAAAATTTAGTGCTCACTTCAGCAGCACATTTACTAAAATTGGAATGATGTAGAGAAGGTGAGCATGGCCCCTGTGCAAGGATGACACACAAATTCATGAGGTGGTCCATATTTTTAGTGTCTACCAGTAGATGAGTGGGTCAAAAAAGTGGTACATTTATACAGTGGGGTACTGTACTGCAGCAGAAAGAAAGAAGGAGCTCCTGCCCTTTGTGACAGCATGGATGGAACTGGAGAACATTATGCTAAGTGAAATGAGCCAGGCAGTGAAAGACAAATACCATATGATCTCACCTGTAAGTGGAACCTAATCAACAAAACAAGTGAGCAAAATAGAACCAGAGACATGGAAATAAAGAACAAAGAATGACCAGAGGAGAGAGGGCAGGGAGGTAACCGGGGAAAGAAGGGGAAAGGTCAAGTCAAGGAACATCTGTAAAGGACCATGGACGAAGACAGCGGGGCGGGGGGAGGATTGAATGTGGGAGGGTGGGCAGGGCAGGGGAGAGCAGTGGGGAAAAAATGGGATTAATATAATTGAACAATAAAAAAAGTAAGAAAAACCTTACAGTGTAAATCATTTTTAATTTTTCAATTAGAGTTGACATACACATATTAGTTTTGGGGTACACCCAAGTGATCAGACATTACATAATTCACTAAGTAATCATCCCACTAAATCTCATACCCATATGACACTGTACTGTAACATCTTAATATAGGAATTTTTTTAAACATCTTTTTGTGTTCTGTTGGGAGTCATGTATAAATGCCAGATGTAATTTTTGTTGTTAACATTCTTCTAGATTTTAAATACACACCATTTGCCTCTGGTTGTAGTGTTAAAATGGTATAGTCTAATGGAAATTTTAAACTAATTGAGATATGGTACATAAAATTATAAGTAAAAAATTTTCTAAGTAAACATGGGAAACAACCTGTTGAACTGAATATGAATTGAAACGAATAAATGTAATTGAAGAAATTGCTTGCTTGATGGAAATAAATATGTTCAGACAAAAGTTAAGGGAGAAAAGAATGGAATTATTTAATTGTTTATTTTCACTTGTAACATATAATCATACTTAATCTTTGGATGTTTTATGAAAGAAACAGGAAAATTTAATATGTGACTTAGAATTATTGGTAATTTTAATTTTGCCCAATTGTCTCCCGCATAGCCAGTGCTAAATAAACATTTCATTGGGACTGTTGTAGAAGCAAATAGCATTAATATTTTGTAATTTCATTAGTAAAGATTATATCGTCTGCTGAGTCTAACTTCAAACTACGGAAACCCAAAGTAAAATGATCGATTTCTCACAGGAACTAAAGTTAAAAGATGAAGAGTGTGAGAGGCTTTCCAAAGTGCGGGACCAACTCGGACAGGAATTGGAGGAACTCACAGCTAGTCTGTTCGAGGTTGGTCTATTTACGTCTTGGCCAAAGTCTTGATTTTTATATATTGATAGAATTGTTTTTTGAGGGATTCTGGAGAAAAATATGCTTAGATTTATGCATATTTATAAGTCCTCTAAGAAAAAAATAAAATCCTTAAGAAATGTAGAGTCTGCAACTTAAAATGCTGTGAAAAGGAAAGAAGACTATGGGCAGCCGGTGTCAGGTTATTTAAAATGCGTATGCGGAAAGAAAGGAGGTAGCTTTTACTCTTGGTTTTTACTGAGTACTCAGGGACCGTTTTAGAGTAACTTTATGTGACTTCTACAACAAAGATGTCAAACCCTTGGTGTGTGTCTGATACGGGATGATGTGAGGAGTTTGAGGAACATCTCCCTCCTGGAAGGTACACCTTTTTACCTGCAGCCTCCCACTGGGACCAACATTTTTGCCCAACTCAAACAGTGTTTCTCAACAGGAGTGTCATTGATGTTGTAGGGTATTTCGTGTGCTTGGTGTTATTAGGGTTCTCTAAGAAAAAGAAGTCGTAGAATGTGTGTCTATACCTTGACACATATATACAAAAAAAGACATATGAGGAATTGGCTTATATGATTCTAGAGGCTGGTAAGTCCCAAGTGTTGCAGGGTGAGACCCAGAAGAGCTGATGGTATAGTTCCAGTCCAAGTCTGGAGACTTGAGAACTAGGGGAGCTGATGGTGTGATCCTAATTCTAAGGCCGACAGGCTCAAGGCCCAGGAAGAGCTGATGTTTCAGTTTGAGTCTGAAGGCAGAAAGAATTCTCTCACCTCTGTGTGGGTCAGCCTTTTTGTTCCGGTCAGGCCCCCAGCTAATTGGATGAGGCCCACTCACGTTCTGGAGGGCCGTCTGCAGTACTCAGCCTGCTGGTTTAAGTGTCCATCTCATCCAGAAACACCCAGGATAATGTTTGACCAAATACCCGGACGCAGTCAAGTCGACGCAAAATTAACCGTCACACTTGGCTTTGCCGCCACAATGCTCAAAATACTCCCGATCATTTCGATGACTTACAAATACTCCTGAGGGTGGGTAGAGGATGGTACTTCCTTGCTGCTGAGAATTGCTGCCACGGAGTGCCTCCTTTAGGTGAGCCCGCAGAATGCTCCCTATCAAAAACATCCATGCGGTACTAGAATGACTAATGTTATTATCACTCACCAATATTTTTTTCCTTAGGAATTTGTTCTTAAAACTTCTGATGTAATGCAAGATTTTGGAGGGAAATTTCCTTACCCGTTATTTGTTTTTATGTAGCATCTATGTATTTCAGTGTTGAGTATGCATATTTGCTCACATAGTTGTAATCCTACTGTATTTTGTAGGTTTTTTCCCCAAATAAACCTCTTTCCATGTTACCACATGGTCAGCGTAATGATAGAATAATCTGTCAAATGCATATTCTACGATTTGTGTGATTACGAGTGGCGTTGTGTGGAACTCGACGGACGTGAGCTTTCTCTGCACCTTCTGCTCCACACCTGGCCGTCTCCTCTGTCCTTTTGGGGGTCGTTTTCTTTCATGAACATTTTAAAACTAGTTCATATTTTGTTTAGTTAGCTGGCCATCAGAAATGAGAGGAAGAGAAATGTAAGGTGGAGGAGAGGGGGAAGTCAAAGGTCTGGAACAGGAGCTAGCCGTGTGTCTTGTTATATTTTTATATGTACAGGGGGCATACAGAAACGTAAGACTTTCTCCCAGTATTGTCTGGCTAGAAGAAAATTCTGAATGGTGTGTTGGTATTCGATAAGATAGCTGATATGTTATACTACTTACGTTAATTTTGATTTCTTACCTGCATGCCCTTAATTTTAGCCCTGCTTATTATTAGCTCCACCCTTCTGTACTTACATGTATATTCTGTTAGATGAAATTGAAGGAAAACAAACAGAAAGAACCCTTTCCCTCTCTGTAGTGGGATGTGAAGTACCAGAAATGCAGTTTCTGTCATTAATGAAAATATGTCTAGAAAACATAGCTTTGGGGTCCCTTAGCTAATATCCCTGAGCTAACAGTGGCTAATAGTATTAACGTGAACTTTCTGGGAAAGAAATTACATTGATTTAACATGATTTCAGTAATGAAGAAAGTTGTATTCAAATCAATTATTTATGAATTTTGAGAAAAAGTGTCAAAAGTTTTTCTCTGGTCTTAATTGTGGCTTCATGATCTCAGTTTACCATTTCCTTTTGAAAAGATTTTTTGCTTGTATTTTATGTATATGTATATACATGCGTAGGTTTAAGAATTAAAGATTATTCTAAATAAGCTCAATTTGCACAGTTTTGGTATATTTAACATGTAAATTTAAATTAGTTTATTATGTATGATGAATCTTGAATATAATTATACTTTGTATATAGCAAAGTTGAGTCTTAAGTGTCAAATGGAAGAACTCTAAAGTTATATATTTTTTCTTCTTTGAGATAATACTGTAAAATTAAGTCAGTTGAAAGAATGCTTTACAAAGTAGTCTGCATTTAACATGGGAAAAAAAGATAGGTGATCCTAAGATTTAAAAAAGTTGTCAGCCAGTTTTAGTAATTTTTGATGTGGTTTTCTCTCCATAATGCTATGAGGCACAGAGTGTAAATTATTATCATTTTATGTGTGAAGAACACGAGGCACAGTAGGCTAAGGAGTGCTGCTGGGACGCAAATTCATGACCTCAGCTCCTGCCTGGAGTACTGTAAAAGTCACGTGGCGACTCCTTCTGTCTCAAGCCGTCATCGAAGACAGTCGTCATTGAGGCCTCTCTTCATCCCACATTCGGACGCAGAACGGCTGTACCTGAAGCCCAAAAAGCCATCTGTCCGCCTTTCTATTTTGATGTTGCTAACACCATCTTTCATGCCACCATCATTTCTTACCTAGATCAATATATGCCCAACATTTTGTTCATGTACCTGATCAGTAAGAAAAAGTTTGAGTGTGTACCTTAGTTATGATGAAGATGCCTTATATTTATTGAGGATTCCTTATGGGCTAGGGACTGTTTCAAGAGCATGTATACTTATAAATTATATACATATGCTAACATTCATAATGATGTGTTACATAAATTGTAAAACAATTTTATAAAGAATGAGAATAATAAAAATAATTACAATTTTCTTATAATAGTACACAGTATTTTCTCACTAAAACATATTGTGTGTGTGCACATTAACTTACAGGGATGGGCAGAGTGGGTTTACAGTTGTTTGTATGAAAGTAACACATTCATTAATAAATAATAATACAAGAATCAACTCCATTTTGCATACAACCATAAACTCACTTTTGTACACCCCTGTATTTAGTGAGAAGAGTTTTACTGAATATGTTACCTTGTTTTTGAAAATGTTGTTTTAACAATTTATTATCTTGATGAAGGTCTGGTCTAAGTGTTGTTTGTTTAAATTAGATTTAATGCTGCTGATACCTCACAAATATACAGATCCAAATGGGAGAAGTGTATCTTCCCTTGTTTTAAATCATTATACTAAATTTTCAGTTCGGAAAATTGTGAAGGTTTTTTTCAGAAAATTCTATATTGAATTTCTGTCTTCTGTAAAATGTTTGTGCAAATTAATCAGAAGATTAGGAATAACTCATACTTTTGGCAAAATTAGGTTAAAATTCTGTTTTCAGAGTTTGTCGGTATAAACGTGTGACCATTTCCTGCAGGGGAAAGCTAGTCCGTATCTACTTTTGTACACAGCCTTGAGCTGATTGTTTTTTACGTTTTAAAATAATTGGGGGGAATCAGGAGAATATTGTGGGACATATGAGAGCCGTATGAAATCGAGGTTTTGGTGCCCATGCATTTGTGTGGGAACGGCCACACTCGTGCGTCTGTCTCGTCTGCTTTCACACGGCAGCTGCGCAGTTGAGCAGCGGCAGCAGAGGATGGCTCGCAAGCAGAGCCACTTACTGTCTGGCTCTCAGAGAAAAAGTGTGCTGACTCCTGATATAAATGATGCTTCTGTCATTTCCCGTTTCAGAACGATAGATTGATAGAGAAATTTTCACACTTTTTTGTACCTGCTTTTGATGTGTTTTGTCATTGTGTAATATCCTGTACTCTGCCTATTTAGAGACTGCTTCTCCCTCAGTCTAGCTCTCCTTTCTTTCCTTCCAGGACTCCACTTACATGTATGTTGTATCTTTTCACTGTGTCCTTCAAAGGGAAAAGTCACCCCAAATCCCAGCTCACTCTTCTGAGTTTACATCTTCTGTTGGATCTGGTCCCCCAGGCCTTCTCTATGTCATTCGCTCTCTAATGCCTTCAGACACATTTAAAACATTGTCCAGCTCTTTTCATTGTTCCCCATGGGAGGTTTGGTCCAAGTTGCCTAGTCCACCATTAATGAAAACAGAGTCTATTTCTAAACATTTAAACAATTATTCTCTCCATAGCTTGAGTTACTCTGCATTTATAGTTAAAATGTCCCTTATCTTGAAGAGTCAGGCTAGATAGGTTTATTATTTTGAAAATATCTGCCAAACAGTTCTATTGATGCTACTTATTGCAGAAAAATTCGACAAATCCGAAACATTTGTGGTTTTCACAAGAGAAATGCTTCATCATTAAACTTGACAGTCCTAAGGGCCTTGATACAAAATAACCAGCATAGTTGTTCGTGGAAGACTTGCACAGCTACTCTCATCTCGTCATAAACCATTGATTGGGAAGCTGCTTTTATTTAAACTTAACATAATCTGTAAATTCACATTCATGGGTACAGACTGGGTTGGCCAAAAAGTCCGTTACCTTTTTTCCATAAAATAAACTCAATTTTCATTTTCACCAGTAACTTGATTGATTTGGATCTTTCAAGTATGTCGGCTGTCACCTGCAGTTTATTGGCTTCTAGTGGGTAGAGGACGGGGGTGCTGCTAAACATCTTCCAATGCATAAGACAGCCCCACAGCAAAGGGTTATTCAGCCAAAATGTTAATAGTACCAGGAAACTTCACAAGTCACCTGTGATACGTTTGGTCAGCCACAGCACCGTTTCCATACACTGCACAAATCTGTTTTTGTGTTTCAGTTGCGGTTTTACCTTTCTTGAAATAACGGAGCATAATACGCCAAAAATGTTGTGTTATCGCCTTCCATCTTCAATATTAAAATGGCCGTTCAGTTTTGTTTTTAAATGCACACACACTGATATGACACCTGTCACAGTACAATCTAAGAAAATTGGTTTGAATGAAGTTAAAGACAACTAAGCTCTACTAGAGCCACCAAGGAAAAAATGTGACAGACTTTCTGGCCAACTGAATATAAGCTGCAGTTCCCTGCAATCCTGCAGAAGCAGATGAACACACAGGAGTGCCACCGTCAGACTCTGAGGTGCAGGACTTCTGCCCTTCCACTTTGCCGCTGAACAGTTGACAGACCTAGTGAGGGGGGCATTGTCAAGATATTTACTAAATATCTTTGAAGCTAGTTTCCTTCCTTCCTTCCCTAGTTCCTCGCTTTCTTCTTTCTCATAAACTGCAAATTGAAGTTCCAAAGTATGTATTATTACATCCCAGGGAATTATCTTGAGCACCCTATATACTGTTCCAGTCCATCTTT
>PVKM010035952.1:0-14955 GCA_004027735.1 Carollia perspicillata
AGCAATTGTGTAACCAGTGGTTTAGTGCCTATTTTGCTACTCCAATATACCAGGAGGAGACGACTCTGTCTTGTCTAACACTGTACATCTCAGTGCCTAGCATCATGCCTGGTACTCATCTAATACTTCGGAATGCAAGCATGAATGAGTGTGTCACCAATAAAACGGAAGAGGGGGGTCACAGTAATTACTGGCTTCTCACACCTCAGGTGCCTTTCCTGTAAACAATGAGGTCTCCTTGCATAGTTCTTGTGAGGGTAAGAACTGATGTATATAAAATACCTAGCAGACTCCAGCACTTAGCAGGTATCAATAATTGGCACCTGTAATAATACTATTAACAGTATTTTATTAGCAACATTATAAAAAAGAGGGGTTGCAGACTAGGGGTTAGGAGTCTGGCAGACTCTGCAGCCAGTGCCCTAGAATCAGGTCCCAGCCATGCCATTCACTAGCTGGGCCGGGGCCACAACCACTTCATCTGTAAAAACTGGGGTAATGAAAATGTCATACTATGGGCTACAGGTGAGGATGAAAAAAACACAGAAAGCAATTAGGGCAGAGTGTGGTGCCTATTAACCTTTATATTGGCAAATATTGTATAGTATTACTACAAACAAGAATATAGTAAGAAGAATTTAAAGACAGGCTTAGCATGAATAAAAAAAGACAATGGGCCAAGAGCACGATTCTCAAACATCTAAAGTCTGGATGCCACAAAGAGGGATGCAGTTTCTACTGTGAGCTTCCACAGGGCAGAACTAGGATCAAGAAGGTGAAATTCAGGGCAGGCCAATGCTGACTCAGCAGATGAGAGGCCAAATAAAAGAGCAGTATCTCATCTCTGGAAGTACACATGGAGGCTTGACCTTCCATGGCGAGGTCGAAGAGTTGGGTGGGAGGCTGTGGTAGATGCCTCTATCTACGCATCCTTGTGTCTGTAAGTTGCGAGTTATAAGATTCTCTAATGCTTTCCAGTTCTATGCAGGGGTCTTTTATTTCTTTAATTCAGCACGTAGAAAAAAAGGAGACATTCAATTACCATTTTTCGGAAACATAGCAAAACTTAAAAAGATGTCTGCACAGATTGCTAAACATTCTAGAACCTCAAAAGGAACATGGTAGATTAAACCATCATAAATCTCTGATTCTGGATTCAGTGTCCTTCCTAACTGGACTGTATGAAATGAGTAGTAATACAGTAAGGCAGTGTTTTTTACTATCCAATGTGTTTTTTACTGTCACTCTGCTTGGTATTGCACATAACACCACAGTCTCCTTGGGCTTCACAGTCAGCCTGGGGCTTGTCCCCAGAGGGCTGGGTGTGGGGAGTGCATCTGTGCTGCGTTAGAAGGGCACACGGAGACAGGTTGAAGGCAGTTGTTCTGGTGGGAATGGCAGGAGAAGACTGGGCGTGCTATATGACCGATCTGCTATGCATGCCCCACTCCGTGGCATCTAATGCCCTTGCTCATTTCACATAGACTTCAAAATGACCCCATGAAATAACTTTCATTTTCCAGGCACTCATTAATTTACCTAACATGTATTTATTAAGCACTTGCTCTGTTTCAGTTTATTGCATTCTTACTGTGTGCCAGGCCCAGTTTCAGGTGTCCATCAAACTCATCCTCTTAGCTTTGTATTTGAGGAAACAAAGAGAGTTAAGTCACTTCCCTATATCTTCCTATGGGGCACTATCCCCTAAGAACAATATTATTCATGTCCTGATTTAATAAACGTGGATTATTACACCCACCACTATTAGCATGAATAACAATAATAATAACTATCATTAGTACCTTACAGTTTACCAAGAACGTATACATATGGTAGCTCATCCTATGAAGCATAAGGGCAATTATCCCTGTATTTAAAAATAAATATGTTAAGACTCAGAGATGATGATGAACATGTTCATCCAGTTCACCCAGACAGTAAGTGGAAAAGAAAGTCTGCTATGAGAATGGCACTTTCTGTCCCTAAATGTCGATTCAGCACAGCAAACTTAATATCAGTATTTAGTATCTCCATTTTGAAATTATCTTATGTAATTCATCCCGTATTTCATTTGATCTGAGAACCCAGTTAGATAAACAGTATTATCCCCATTTCAGAGCGGAGGAAACAGGGTCAGACAGGTTGGGTAACTTGTATGAGATGCTAGGAGTAGTAAGGGTGTGAGCCAGGACTCAAAGCCACATCATCTGATTCTAACACTCATGCTTTTCTCATTAACCTCCACACTCAAAAACCCACCTAAAAGCCTCCTGTGCAGAGATGGAAAGCAGCTGACCTTGCCCACAGCATCAGCACCTCAGGAATTCCCTTTTCCTCCCTTCCTTCCCTCCCAGGTAGAGGGCCGGGGTTTTTAGGAAGTGCAGTAGCTGGGAGAGAAGCACATGCCTTACTCAGTACTAGGCCAGGTGCTTAGAAACCGAACCATTAGGGAGCTGACACAATTTCAAACGCCTGCTGCCCTAATTACTTGATGATCTGTCATCACAGAGATGGAAGGGGGTGGTTTAGCTTGTGCTTCAACAAAGGAAAGGCAGGTTTTTGTTTCAAAAAGAAAGTAGGAAGAGAATGAACATTTATTGAGCACCTACTATGTACCAGACATTGTGCTGGCAAATATGATACATGTTGAATGAATTAGCTCTTTGGATCCTCACTATGACTCTATGAGAGAGGGATTCATATTTATAATTTGTAGATGAGGAAACTAAGGGTCATGGTGGCAGACAGGGCAGAGGGGTAACTCAAAGCCAGATAAAGAAGCTTAGACTCAGTCCTGCAGAAGTCACAGATAGTTTTAATCAGGGGAGTGCTATGGCTGAAACTGCACTCTATAAAAAGCATTCTGTTGCTGTGAACTGATTGAATGTGAGAAGGTAAAGATAGGAGGCAAAGAGGTTTAGAAGTATACATTCAAGATATGATGAGGGCCTGTTACTAAGATATACAAATGGGGGCTGGCTAGATGTGTGGACCATCAGGATGCTGAAGGCACAGCTCTAGAAGTCCAACTGAAGGCCAAGAAGTAGGAAAGACGTGAGGAGGAGTGAAAACTAATGGGTGACACAGGTTTCTGGCCTCTGCAAGTAGGATGGTGCTGCCATTCACTGAGGTAAGAACGCAGTCTTCAGGGCACAGACGATGATGTGTGAGCATGCTGAGACTGCAGGGCTTCCAGGTGGAGATGTCCAGCTTGCAATGAAAAGCAGGATCTGGAGCCCAGGAGAAAGGCTGGGCTGTGGAGACATCATCAGCAAGGAGCTGATAGCTGAAGCCGAGAGCAGAATGGGATTGCCATGAGAGGGGGCATAGTGAGATGTGTGAATGGGGAGTAGCCCAGAGCTCTGGAAAAACCAAGAAGAACAAGAGCGCCACCCTCCACCAAAGTCTTATCAAAGGTGGACAGGAAGTAATGAGAAGAATCTGCATTTGCTTAGGAAAAACTAAGTCCTCTTCTGCAGGGTATTCATGGAGGATTGAAGGCAGTTGCTAATTTAGTTGAGAAAACATCTCTGGTGTGACCAGGATTATCCTGGGAAACCACACAGTATGAGGAGAAAGATCTGGAGTCCATGTGAAAAACAATTCAGGACTCTGTCTAGATCAAAGGAGAAAGTGAGAGGACTGTGGTGTCCCGACTGCTGGCCCGCTAACAAAAGAGTGCAGGAACCAAGGCTGTGGTTTCCCTCTAGGAGTTTATGCTGAGGAAACAGGATGTTACTGCTTTTAGACATGACATTACTGTGTGACACACAGGTGACAAGAACCAAACATGGCAGTAGTCATTCCTGAGCCTTAAGAAGTGAACTCTTGGAGAATAATGAATGCTCTACACAAGGGTTATATAATAATGACTACACAAGGGTTGAGATTCATGAAGTACCAATGACCTTGCCAGCAAAATAACGGATACGGAAACCTTCCCATTATCCTAACCTTCAAAAGTAGAAAGGATTGAGAAATACACGAAAACCCACAGAATCATAGGATCTCAGAACTGGAAGGAATCTGAAATGTCATTTCTCTAATTATTAATTGATGTATTGATTTGCAAGTTAACTCATTCACTCTGTAAATAATGATTGAGCACTTATTATTTCCAAGCACTGTTCTGGGGTGGGGCGGGGGGCACATGACAAAAAACAAAAGAAGCTATAGTGCCAATACTCATGAAGCTTCCACTGGAAACATGAAAAAAATGAAAAGGTAAGTAAATAAAATATAGTATATTAGGTAGTGAGAAGTTCTCTGGGGAAAAAATATAGCAGGACAGGGATGGTAAATGCTAGAGGTTTGCAATTTTAACTGAATTGATTATCATGAACTTTTATCATAGTAGTCTTAATGAATGGTCCTCCCTCCCTACATTTGTTTTCATACCCATTTGTTAATATGATTCTTATCAAACACATGATAAAGGCAAATGTCATCATCATCACCATCATCATCACCATCACCATCACCATCACCGTCACTAGAACTTATTTATCAAAGATTTATTTCTGGGCCAGTCATGATGTTGACTGCTTCACAAGCACTATCCAATTTTATTTTCACATTAATATGAAGGTAGTTGTGAACACTATCCCATTTTAAAGATTAAAAAGAAAAAACTAAAGCCACAGCAGTAAAAATCCATAGGTCCCACCATCCTGGGTTGGAGTGCAGCCCTGCCATCTGTATGACAGCAGGTGGGTTGCTTAACTTCTCCAAGTCTCAGCTTCCTCACATGCAAAATGGGACCGATAAGAACTAGCTCCCAGGGTTGGTGTGAGAACCCAAAGACAAAGGCCTATGACAAGGCAGGAGTCAAACCAGATAGATCTGTCTGATTCCGAAGCGCAAACATTCAAGTACAAACTATCCTGACTCATTGTTTGAGCTAACGAAATTGCTAAGCAGCAGTGATTACAGTAATGATAAGATTATAGCATTGACATGATCTTGCAAAATATCCCTGACTCAGCAGACCATCAATTTAGAAAAGAACAATGACATTCTTTATAGTTCTCAGACCTTGAACTTCTGCCAGGGCTGAAAAGAAAAGCAAGACTATGTTATACACAACATCAAATTTCCACAGGTTTCCCAACCACTTCCCAATTTCATTTCTTCCAGCTAGTAAGCATGTGTGCCCATGCATACACACAGCCCTGGCCACGGTAATAATCGTCAACACTTTTCCCATGTTTCTATGGTAGGACATCATCCTAGTACTTCACACATAATAACTCATTTAGGCTCACTAACAGTCTTAATGAGGTAGTTACTAGTATTATTATACCTAGTTTGTAACAGGGAAACTAAAGTCCAGGCTGGTCATGTAACTCACCCATCCCAGGGCCACTGAGTGGCAGAACCAGGCATTCCAATGTCAGACTCCACGCTCTTGACCCTGTGCTATGCAGAACTTGTTGCATTCCCCAGGTCATCATGCTTTCTGCCATTGCTCTGCCTGCACACATCCTCTGCGCTCTATCTGGCATACCATCCTTTCCTTTCCCTTCTTTCTATATTCTCATCTACTTAAATCCAATTTCCCCCTCAAGACTCAGTTCAGCATCATCTCTGGAAAGCCCTCTCTGACCTCATCTACCTCCAAACTGTATAGTGGGTGTCCCATCCTCTTCTCTGGTCATCCTCATAGCAACTGAACAGATGCTCAAAGTGTTCTGTATTTGTCCTTCTCCTCCACTAAATATGACTTCCTTCAAGCCTAAGACTGTATCTAGAGCACAGCATGTCCTCCATAAATATTTGTTGAATGCTGACAGTATTAGATATATTGATGCTTGCAGCCTCAGCATGCATACTTTGCTGGGGCCTTTCTTACAGACTTGGAAATTCCATCCTGGGAATTTCAAACTAGGAAATTTAGGCAGAGTTTGAGGTGGGGATTGTGGGGATGGGGGGGGGGGCATGGGTGACTGGCCTAAATCAACTTGTCTCTGATTTGTTCAGTAATGCACACATAATCCAGGCTTAAGGCAGTCAGTGCAACCCATTACACCAGCCACAGTAATCCAGAGTGGGCAATTGATTTATAAAGGTTTAATCTGAGGAAGCCTGGAAATTAGTTCAGAAGTGAATGAATAAAAATATTACTTTGCTCCCTCAGGGAAGAATGAAGCATGTAGCCCATGAGGATGCTATCATCTATATTGAAAACTCAAGGAGATAAAATTGGGCTCTATAAAAGGTAAATCAAAGAGACAGAAAGAACATCCATTTGTGATATTGATGAACCACAGGTTTAAACCAACCTTGAGTTCTCCTATACCTCTGGACTTCTTAAATGAATGAGCCAATATGTTCCACTAATATTTAAGTATTTGAGTTGGGTTTTTTCTATTACTTACAGTGAAATAGCTCCTAAATATTTTTCTGTACAGTCAATGTTAGTGGGAGGAAGGGCACCACTGGAAGTAATGATGTGGATAATAGCAAAAAGTGGAGAAGTACAAAACACCATGGGATACGTTACAAGAATTGCACTGAACTTCACTCTGGTCATCGGGGACCCACGGTAGTTTCAGAGCAGAGGACAGCTGCTCTCAGAGCTGTGCTTTAGAAATACAACTCTGTCTCACTAGGCTTCAGTTACTATCCTACACTTAAATCTCTTTGTCATTAGTTTTACAAGTTACTATTCCTAAGGAAAACACAGTAATATCTCAATATTTCTACTAATAGGTGAAAAAAAAGTATCTCTGAAGTTAAGTAGACATGATAGTCTCAGGGAAGATTCCAGAAAAAAAAAAGCTTTTAGAAACAGATGGTATCTCAGAGCCTCAAGTCTGTTGGCTTGTAACACCAAGGCAACGAAGTTATGCCAACCATTGAACTAGTCTTCCCAGTAAAATGGCAAACCCTTCAATCATATGGCTCTCAATGATACTGCCAATATGAAGTGTTTAGATTCCCCAGGGAAAATAAGAAGAAAGCTTTGCAGCAGCAGTAACTGAAAAAAGAAGATTGTAGTGTAAGGAGATAAGGAAAGACAAGTAACATTTCTTCAACAGCTAGCCAGTGCCATGCCATGTGCTAAGTGCTTGCCATTCATCAGCTCACTTTGTCCCCCAAAAACAAGGAGGCAGACTCCAGCCTGCCTGACCCTAATGTCACCACATTATGGGCAGCTTTGAGGTCTGAAAACAATCATGAAGGTGCATTCCTCCGTAGCCCCGCTCAAACACCACCTCTTTCATCCAGTATCTATAACTCCATCCCGCTTTGGTTTGCTCCTTCTCTTGGAACCAAAAGCACTGACAGCTTGTCCCAGCTACCTTTGTATCCAAACACCTAGCGAACTGAGAATTTCCTTTCTTATCATTTCTGCTTGGTAGGACTTTTCTTTATTTACTGTCTTAACAAAAAGCAATTGAAAGTAGATTGACAAGAAAAGAGGAGGTGTCAGTTATTGGAAAATGTTTAAATTTAGGTTGGGCATCTCTTATTAACACGTGGTAAAGGAAGTGTGGTCATGTGACTGGTCTGGCCAATGAAACTCTGAGCAGAAGCAACCTGTGTCACTTCCAAGGGGAAGGTTTAGAGCCCGTGCACATTTGTCACAGGTACTTCGCTGCCAAAGCTGTTGTGGAAGCACGTCCAGATGAAGACTCCACCCCTGAGTGACGGTCATAAGGAAGAGCTCCCTGGGGAGCACAGAGGTCAGCACACAGGATGAGTAGAACCTGTCATATTAAACCCCTGCGATTTCAAGGCTGTTCATTACCGCAGCATAAACCAGTCCATCCCGACTGATTCAGAGGGATCTGTTGTGACAACACAGGAGTATCCCCTGGAAGCCAAGGTTCAAAATGCAGCTGGGCTTCTGGAAGGCACAAGAACCAGGGCCTGTCAAGCTGCCTGACTACCTCTCACTTGTGTCCCACTCTGTGTGGGGGCTCCAGTCTCTCTTTTCCTCCCTCCAGATCTGCATCTGGACACAAGATACTGACTGCCTCTCTCTGTCTCTGTCTCCATCTCTCTTTGTGGGTCTCTCTCCTCTGTTTCCCTTCCTGTGCACTTTTGTGACAAATCTGTCTTTCTCTTGTGCGTGCGCACACACACACACACACACACACATCATTACTTGGTTTCATTCCCAAATTACCAGGGAAGGGACTCTAATCAGCTTCACTTACTCTCTGGGGACCACCCTGGTCCAGTCAAATATGTCCAGGGAGTGAAAGAAAGAAAATGCTGTCGGTGAGGGAGGCATTTAAGGTCACTTATGGAGAGTTGGACACGTTATAGTAGTAGCTAACATGGAAGCAAAGACTCCTCTCTGATGGTTAAGGTTCTAAGAATTTTAGGTCTATTGGCTCTCATAATTCTCAAAACAACTCTATGAGGCAGGGACTAATTATCACCAGCCTCATTTTACAGATAAGAAAATGGACATGCATGGAGGTTAGGTAACTTGCCCAAGGTCACAGTTAATAAGCAGGTCCGAGATGTGAACCCAACAGTTTCCCACAGGAATCCTGCACTAACGTCAATGGCCATGCTGCCTTTGATGTTGTAACTGGCATCATATAAACACCTTGTCTCTCCAAGCAGAGCAGAAATCCCTGTCACATATCCACTCCTGTAAGAATGTTTCAATAAAGGAAGGAGCCAGCATTACTGAGCACTTTGCTGGATGCATCCACATGAAACAACTGTTCACATTTAATGGTAGAAAGTGCCCTTCGAGAAGTTAAATGGCTTACTCAAGTTTTTATAATTAGTAAATGACAGAGCCATGACTCAGACCCAAGTGTTCCGATTCCAAACCCAGCACTCTTTTCAGTTCTACTGCACCAAGACATTTCTGCTGATGTCAACAATCACGAATAAATCCTGTTCCCCTCTCTTTCAATGACTTCAAATGATTTTATCACCCATAGCTTGGAAGGTAGTGACAGAGGTGCCTTTCATGCAGTGGCACTGGGGAAGCTGAGAAGCCAAATGTCAGGCCTTCTGCAGCCACATTTGGCCAGCATCAGGCTTTTGTAGTGTCATCTGCACCCCAAGCCAAAGAAGAAAGAGGCCCTGAGCTCTGGAGTGCAAAGCTGCCAGGGAGCTGAGACCTGACCATGCTGGGGCTTCCTGGCTGGGCTCCCATCCCAGCAGGAAATTGGAGGGGGAACCAGGAACCATGAGCAGGCCAGGTGGTCAGAGTGAACCACATGAAGATGTCAGATTGGGAAGCTGCAGCCCAATGCTGCTCATGGGGGAATGGGGAGGTTTCCTCCTTGGCCATGTTCACTCTGGGTAACTGCACATCTGACTTTTCCAGATCTTTTTACTGAAAACAGAGCTCCTAGGATTCATCAGGCATTGCTCTTATTGGCTCAGGTGCTGAGAAGCAGAGCTTTAAGGAACAATGATTATTGCTGAGGTCTGGAGGGGCTGGGGCAGGTGGGAAGGGACCTCACTATACCTCCTCTCTGTCGAGAATAATGACACCAACAGCAAGGATGGTGACAATTACCATCTGAAGATCACTTGCCACAGGACAATCTCAAACACTCATTTGCTGATTCTATTCATATTTAAAAAGAAGGAGACAAAGGCTAAATGATTTGTCCAAGATGGCATAGCAAATAAGCCCCTACCAGGATTTGAATTCACATCTGTCTGATTCCCCAAGCTTTCCCCTGTGCAGTGCGGTCACTCGAGTGGATAGATGATCCACAGCATGCTGGCGAATGGCCTTGATATTGATCAAATGGGCTCATTACTCCCTCAGTGAGGACAAAAGAGGAGAAAAGAGGGGGAGTTAGGAAAATAATGAGAATGAAAAAGACAGAGACAGCGATGGACAGGAGGAGAGAAATGCCAAGAGGGAGACGCCAGGAGAACAAAGCTTGCATTGACAATCTTACATAATTCCAGCAGGTCTAGAGCAGGGAAAGGTGGAGAAGGATTACAGGCTGCAAAATTGTTCTTATGACCTCAGCTCCCCAAAGATCAATGGGTGTGCTAGCAGTCATATTGACTAAGCGCTCCTCCTATTCCTCAGAGCCAGCTGCTTTTCCAGAAGAAGAAAAAGGGGAGGAAAGATCAACAGTTTCCAAAGGCTGGGGACCAAATCCCCCTCATGCTGTTCCCGCTGCCTCTCTCTCTCGGGGCCCAGCAGCCGCCTCACTTCTCAGAGGGCAGGGTGTAGGACGCTCGCAGTTATTGATCCTGAAGATCTGAAACAAGCAGTGCAGGGCTCCAAGCACTACTATGCTTGAAAGTCTGAGAGTTCAAACACAGGTGGCTCTGTTTTTTCTTTTTAATGATTCACTTTGTCTTTCTGCAGCACTTTTTCAGAGATTAGAAATTTATAACTGTCTGTGGACATGCTTGCCAGCCCCAGGGAAGGAGACAGGTAGATCAGAGAAAGTAAGCAGAACTCAAGTGACAGAGGGCACCCTTCTCCCACATGCCTTCCAGCATATATTGGGGTTCAGCATTCCTTATATCAGGGTTCAGCTGCCCCCTGTACCTCATCTGCCACTTTTAAGCTTCGAAGAGACACAGCACTGAGGACTTCCACCTATTTTCTTCTTAATTCCTTAGAGAACCTATATCCATTCTTGTTCTGGAAGCTTTAGTTGGAGAGCCTCTTGGCTAATCAGCTCAGTGACCTAGGAGAAGTTACTTAATATTGCTGTACCTCAGTTTCCATGACTATAAAATGGGGACAATTGACAAGTGTACCTTATAGTGTCAAGGTAAGATCAAATACATTTATATATATACATCAAATACACATATATGTATATATACATATATGTATATATGTATATATACATATATGTATATACATATATGTATATACAAATACATATATGTGTGTATGTGTGTATATATGTGTTTGTACATATATGTGTATATATATGTGTATATATATAAATGCAACATTATTAGAACTGAGCCAGGAGTTCCATAGAAGTGCAATGAAAGTTTCCAAGAAGAAGGAAGTTAAAGAGTTTCTTCACTGTCTTCTCTCCCTTGAGCCCAAGGTAAGATGCCAGCTCTTGCCACCATGGCTTTGGATCAAACAGAACACAGGGAAGCATCATTGGAAAGAAACTGAGACAAGAGGAAGAAAGGAAGGGGCAATAAAGTTTGCTGATTATCAATGACATTCTATTTTTAAATATTTTACTTATTTAATTTTAGAGAGAGGGGAAGGGAGGGAGAAAGAGAGGAAGAGAAACACTGATGTGAGAAACACTGATAGGTTGCCTTCTCAAACATGCCCCAACCAGGGCCAAACCCGCAACCCAGGCATGTGCCCTGTCAGGGAATCAAACCAGTGACCTTTTGGTTAGCCAGATGACATCCAACCAACTGAGCCACACCAGCCAGGGCTCAATGACATTCTAGACATATGCTGAGGCTTCCTCATGTGTCGCTGTTATTTTTAATATGAATAAACATCATAATAGTGACATGAGTATAGTACACACAGTGCCAGAGTGCTTTGTGCAGGGCAACTCCTGTTAGAGGATATTAAATGCACAAGCTCACTTAGCCTGACAATAACCAGAAGAAAACAGGTTCTGCTCATTATCCCCAGTGCACAAGGAATCAGGCTCAGGGAACTTGGAGCACCTGCTTTTTGGGGGCCTGGATCAAAGCTGGGCCTATGACTTCTCAACTACACCACTGAAGCTATGAGCTTATCGTGAGTCTAAGTCTTCTGGAGAACAGAGGAATGAAAATAATTCACAGATCCAAGTAAGGAGAGCGAGGCAGCCTGCTCAGGGACAGTTTCTCTGTGTATGTTCCTGATCAGAGGAGGTGAGCAGGAAGGGCATTAAACCTCCTCGAGGCCTATCTGAAGAGACAAATGCTCAGACAAGTCAAGTGGCTTGATCGCATTTACAAGCAGACCTGGGTCAGATGGCCCCCACAGGGCATTGTGCTTCCAGTCTCATGGCCTTGCTTTCATCACTGAGCTTCCCTCAGACATCAGCAGCCCCTCAGAGAACCCTTTCCAGGACATCCTGGCTAAACAACGCCTGCTGTCCTTCACACTCTCAACTGACTGTGCCATCATTTGCCTCATAATGCACACCATGGCCGCTCACCACTGCATCACACGCTTATTTTATTATCAGCCCACATCATCAGAAGGTAAGCTTCATGAGGGGAGACATATATGTCTATTTTGCTCACTGCTATATATACTCCCAGCACTTAACACACTGCTTAACATATGACCAACACTCAATATTGCTGAATGAATGATGAGGTGATCAGTTAATCACGCCATATAATTATCTCATCATGCTTCAAATCTCCACTATTTAAAAACCTCAGTAAGGTCAGGGATTGAATTACCAGTGTGTCCTCAGTATGGAGCACAGTGCCCAGCACAGAGGAGGTGAATGAATGAATGAATGAATGAATGAATGAATGAATGAATGAATTAGAACTGAGATTTTCACTCTTACCCTGGTCTTTGTTTCTCTTCCCCAGACAGTGGAAGGTTCATCGGAGAGGATGAGGTTGGAGGCACCCTTGTGTAAATTTGGGTTAGCCAATAAAAAGGGGAAGGGAGATGTGTCCAGGGGCAGGTATCTGTGAAACGCAGTCTGTCTTCTGGGTGCAGTTCAACTCCCAGCTACTACCCATGACTTCATCAGAAAAGATACTGAAAGCATCTTCAGTGACTTTGACATCCTGGAACTGAAGGACTTTGGGACACAGGTGGTGCTCTCATTTTTTCCAATAAAACTTTATGACTCAATCAAGATTCTCAGAGATTTTTTTTTAATACACAAGAGGTCTGTGACTTCAGAGGGTATGTAAACTTTTCCTCATATCTTAACAGAATGTTTTGCCATCCAAGGGAGGAAAAATAAGCCCAGCTAGGTAAGCACCCGGAGTAACAGATGTGTTTTTCCACGATTATGCCCAAGGGAGAGAAAATAAAGGTTTTGCTGGATGCAGATGTCCTAAAAGCAGCGAATTTATCCTGTAACCTTGCCAAGGCAATGCCTGCTGTTCTCAGTGCTAAGCCACAGTATGAGAAAAGAGAGGAATATTCAAAGAGTAAATCAACTTGACGCTCCAAGGCAAACAAGAACAGAAATGGGATGGCTCTCCATGTTGAAGTCAAGCATTCAAATTGGGCTGTGCTTCTCCTTCCTCACTGATGTAGGGTTTTAGCAGAGCTAGTTTTGTCTCGGAGAGAGTGATACATGCTGGAAGGAGTCAGGGGGATCTGGATTGGGACTGAGGCTCTGCCACTTATATGCCCCCAGGCAAGTCACTTAGCCTCTCTGGTTTAAGGGATTTTGAGAAGAGAGACCCCACCCCAAAATATCTACCCATCCTGCCACTGATGCTTGATATGATTCCATTAGCAGCAAGAATTCCCTATTGTTAAGAATGTCCATTCTCCACAATTGAATGGACTGGTTGAATCAGAAGACCCAGGAGACCACATTCTAATAACACAGCAAGGACATTCAACTAATTATGGGCAAAGCTGGGACTCCAGCCCCTGTCTTCTTAACTCTAAAGCTTATGATCTTATCGCTATCCCTTTTTCTCTTCTAAAGATCCATCATGAAAACCAGGACCCAAAAAATGGGTTCAAATGATATCAGGCTTATTACTTAATGCTAATTAAGGCAGCAGTGTGGTATAGGGAAAGTGACAGTAATGTGGAGTTGGAAGATCTGAGTTCAAATCCCAACCTTGGGCATTTATGACCTTAAGGAAGTCTGTGTATTTTACTTCACTGAACTTCAGTTTCTCATGTGAAAAACGGAGCTAAAGCCTGTGACAGTCTAGGATATGTTAAGTTATAATGCAGTAAGAAGTAGCACCAAAATGTCAGTGACTTAAAGCAATAAAGTTTTTTTTTCTTTTGCTGTGTCCCTCGCAGCTCATTTGAGGGCTCTTCTCTGTCTTAGCCTCCTCCAGAACTAGGCCGATGGAACAGCCACTGACTGGAACACTTCTGGCCACTCTGGCAGAGGAACCAGAAAACCCAAGATGGCCCGATACCGGCACTTACATGCTCAGTTTTAAGTTCACAGACATTACTTCTGGAAGCTCACAAGTCCTTGGAGAAAACTGGTTGCATGGTACCCCCAACCACTGCAGCCCAGAAATCATGCTCCTACTATGTTCTCACTATGCTCTTAAAAGAATAGAGAGCTGGGATATCGGGATGTTTGTGAATTGCACTAATGCCTACCTCAAAGGGATGCTGATAAGCTTAAGTGAGAAAATGGGTAGAAAATGAGAAAACGGGTAGGGAAATATACTATAAAGAATAAACTTCACATGTTTGAGCCTTAAAATACAATAAATAAATAACTCCCCATCTCTTTTCTCTCCCATTTGAATGCATTTTCTCTGAGAAATGTGACTGGTGGGGACTTCTAAGTTTGCCTGCTGAGGTCAGAGGCTTGCATGTCTATTCCTAGTTCAGGACCCAGTAAAAGAGCATGTCTTTCACTACAGGAAGACACTGAAATGGTAATGCAAAATCTGAAGCCATGGGAAAAGCATTAAAGCCATGAGAAAGATTGTAGAATTCAGGGATTTTAAATCTGCAAGGGATCCTGGCCATCCTCAGCCCATGGGCTCATTTTTTCAGAGGAGGAAAGAGAGGCCCAGAGAAGGGCTATGACTTGCCCACAGTCACACAGCAAATCAGTGTCAGGGCCAAGACTAGACTCTACTCTTCCCCTGCTTCCCAGCCACACCACTATGTAGGTTCCTTTCCCCTGGGTTTTCACTCTAATGTGGAGTGTTTATGCCCCATCCAGAGTGTTTTTCTTTAAGCTCTTTAGCCATTGATCTGGCTATACCCCAAAACCACTCCTCAGACATCAAGTATGGAGAAATAAAGGGCTGTCTACAGTTCTTTAACCAGCCTGCAAAGGCCTAATTCAATACACATTAATCACATGGTCCTGGGGAAAGATT
>PVKM010035953.1:0-14969 GCA_004027735.1 Carollia perspicillata
GAATGGGAAATTGGGAAAATGGGAAAGGGGGGGAAATGGGACAACTGTACTAGCATAATCAATAAAATATATATTTTTTAAATCTTTTCATTTCCAGAAACATGTCAAGATGCCCAAGATGTTCAACACAGAACCTTACCCTAAACATGCGTAGTAGTGTTTTTTGTTTTGCTTTTTCATTGTGCATGTGTCATACTTTAGAGAAGAGAGTCTAGCTGCTGCTCCTATCACAGTTCTCAGCTGAGTCAGTATCATTTCCCCTCCTCTGAAGTTCCTCCATTTTTCCCCAGAAAGACTTGATGGCAAAGGAAATTTGTGTTTGTAAAATTTTTAACTTATTGGAATATAATTCACATATCATAATTTACCCATTTAAAGTACATAATTTGATGATTTGTGGTATATTACATTATTAATTTTTTAAACTGTGGTAGAATATATATCATAAAATTTGTCCTTTTAAGTGTATGGATCTGTGGTATTAATTACATTCAAAATATTATGCAACCATCACCACTGTCTATTCGCAAAGTGACTTCATCTCTCCAGACAGAAACTCTGTAACCATAAGGTAAAAATTTCCATTCCTCTTCCCACAGCCCCTGGAAACCTCTATTCTACTTTCTATATGAATTTGCCTGTTTTTAGATATTTCAGATAAGTGCAAACTTACAATATCTGTCCTTTTGTGTCCCACTCACTTCACTTAGCATATTGTCTTCAAGGTCCGTCCATGTTGTAGCATGTAACAGAATTTTCTTGTTATGACTGAAGAGTATTTCATTATTGGTATCTACTACATTTTGTTTACCCACTCATCTGGGGATGCTCAGTATATTTTTAAACAAATAATTAATCTCATACCTCAATTCATGGCACACTGTTGTCACCAGTCAACATGTGCCCCCCTCTCTCTCTCTCTCACCTCATTCATTTCTTCATCCCCAGAAGCCCCTCCCAGTCCCTCTCCTCCAACCCATGTGCATGCTACCATGTTTGATGTAGGTCCTTAACTGTGTGTGTGTGTGGGGGGGGGGTGTAAAATACACCACTGTGCTGTTTTAATTTATATGAATGCATTTAATGTCTATAAATCTCATTTGGTTTCTTACTTTTTCACTCAACTCTATGTTTTTCAGATCTATGCTTATGACTGTACCTAGTTAACTGTTGACTGCTTAATGTTTCATCTCCAAAATATGGCATAGAGAGATTAAATGGTCTCGTGCTGTTCTGTATTCTCCACTGAGGAAGCTGACTCCCAGGGTAATCTCTGTTCTTCCCTGTGAGCACTGAACAGATCTCTTAATCTCTCCACATCTTAGTTTCTTTGTCCAATGAGAGGGTCACACCGGATCAGAGAGTCTTGATGGGCAGTGTACCCCAAATGACCTCAGAGACTTTGCCAAAATGATGTGCCCAATCCAACAGCAAAATCCAAGACAGTAACACTCTGTCATAAACAAGTATTGGGAGTGGGGGATACTTTCCAGATGATTCTGGTGTGTGCCCCTAGTGAAAACCCCTGCCCAAGATGGATCTCCAGAGTCCCTTCCCACTAACACACTAAGATTCCATGATTATAGGGGAAATCTCTTGGCAAAAGTCCTACAGAAAACCAAAGGCTAGAAGCTGGCAACAAAAATGATGCCTGTGTCCCAGCTCTTTGTTTTCTAAATATAAAATCTATTTTAAAAGCATTCATGCTATTTTATGGCTACCTCCTATAAGTATATTCCAAGGATTAACTGCTTTCTGGTTAACACACTCATCCATTACTCCTCAGGGCTCAATCCTTCCTTAGCTAGGATCATGCCCTCTGGTTCTCGTATTTGATAAAAGCTGCAAGAGCCTGGGAACATTTTTCATCTCTATTCCCATCAGAAATTTGTGTAGCTCAATAGGGTCACCTCTGAGGCTCTGCTTTTGCAAGGAATACAGATCTGGTTTCTATAGTCCAGTTTAAAAGAGAAATGCTTGGACAGCTCTACACCCAAACGGTGCTGCCCTGATTCACCCTCCAGGTTTCATTCAGAATTCCACAATTAGAACTAGCCTTCATGTCTTTCCAGCCCCCAAATAATACCATTTAAAAATCTGGAAATACAAAAAAAAAGAAGGAGAAAATTAAAATTAGTATAATCTCACTTGGTGAAGTGATTTTTCGTTCTCACCAATATGCCCGCAACCCAATTGTCTCAGTCAGTCCGGGCTGATAGGACACAGTGCCGTACGCGGGCTGGTTTATAAACGGGCGCTCGTTTTCACACGGTTGGAGGCTGGAAGTTCAAGATCAGGGTGCCAGTGTGGCGGGGTTCTGGTGAGAGCCTTTTCTGGGAGGCAGACTGCTGACCTATCGAACCCTGTCCTGAAGGAGAGCAGGGACGGGATGCGAGCTCTCCTGTGACTCTTATAAGAGCGTTACTCTCATCTTGAGTTTCTGCCTTCATCACCGGCCAGACACCTCCCGATGGCCTCACCTCCTAATGCCACCACATTGGGGGACAGGGTTTCATCATAGGCATTTGGGGGCAACACATACATTCATGTAGCCCCCATGTAACATTCTTGCTTCTTTCAGTTAGTGGCACAATATTGGTCCCATTTCAGGCCCTGAACTCAGAAATTATGTCTGTCCCCTCTTTTCCTCACTACCTCCATCCCAGCCTCCAAACAAACCCTGAATCCATCCTTGTCTTTCCGTTTCCAGTCCTACCACCACAGGCCAAACTGCCGTCACCTCTCAGCCGGGCCGCTCACTTAGCCTCCCTGCTAAATTGCAGAAGGAATGGAAAAATATCGACTGACAGACCAGGCAACAACAATACCCAGCATGGCTTGAGGAATTAGGTCAGAACTAAGGAGATTAAATTTAATACAAATAAATGGAAGCTTCTGTATTTACTTTCCAAAATTCCATGGCACAAGTTACAAGGTGTATAAAGGACTCCGATGATTTATTTGACTGCAAGCTCAATTAAGAAAACAATGTGATGTACCCAACTTAAAAAAAAAAAGTTTGTACTGCTTTGGCAGAATGAATAAGAATGCAGCATCCAGTACTAAGGGCATAATATAGTCCTTCTGTGCTGGCCACATACAGTGTTTCATTCACACGAGACACATAGATGATAGATAAATAGATAGATCATAGATGCATAGATGCGTAGATACACAGATAGGTAGATCGCTCTCCAGAATTGATTGAGAGGGACTCTGAGCGGTTATCCTGGGTCACGTGAGCAGCAGCTGAAAGTGCTAGGACACTCGTCTGGAAACGACAAGAGGATGAGGGTCTGAAGGGCACGCTCACACTCGGAACCCATGAACACGCCTCTGCCAGGAAGAAAAGGCTCCAACTAGGTAGCTCCACGAGGAGCAGACTTTGGTTCAAAACAAATCCTCGTGTCCTTCATCGCTCAGCCGAGACGCCTCCTCCTCAGAGAAGCCTGCCCCGATTTCCCTGCCCCAACAGCCCCGTCCCTCTCCACCACAGCACCCTGTTTCATTTCCTTCCTTGCACTTAGTGCCAGCCAGAGTCAGCCTAGTTTCTGCTTAAGCACACACTGCCTCCTCGACTTCAATACACCATCTGTGAGAGCTGGGATCTTGTTCATCCTGCTCATCATAACATTCGGGACCCAGAACCGGGCAAGGCACAGAGTAGGAGCTCAGTAAGTATTCACTGAAGGAGTGAGTGGGTAAATGAATGCCTTCCTCTCCACAGTAGCTTCCAGCATTAAAGGGTCACCGGAAGCCATTCCCAAAGAGACCTAGTAAAGCCTGTGGGACTCCTGCTGGGAAAAGGCTTGCAGAGAGCGGAATTCATTCTCTCCTGCCTCCTGGGGCTGCCCCCTCACTCAGAAGTTTTCATTCTGTGACTGAGCCTGCAGACCCACACAAACAGATTGCTGGGACAGGTCTTGGGTTGGAACCTCACCTTCAGCTCTCCCCACAGCGAGCCCCTGCTCTCCCTCTGGATTCAGACGGGGCTTCCCGAAGTCCAGGACACTGCGACCTTGGACATTCCTCACGTTAGATGGCGGGGAGGTGCTTGAAGACCCAGGCACTGTGGAAACCAGGTGGAAGTCTCCAGAACACAGCTCCCCACAGCCTGGCACTTTCCCTCCTGAATCCAGCAAGCAGATTGTGTCTCCAATCGCGTCTTTAAAAGGCTGCTTTAAACGTACAGCCATTAACATAATAATGTCACCTCTGTCTATAGACATGAAAACCTATCAATGGCATATTTTTAAATTAAAAAGCAAGTTAAAAATAATATGTGGAATATAATCCCATTTTCATTGTAAAATAAAATACATATAAGAAGTCTGGCGACCCTGGCTGGTGTGGCTCAGGGGATTGAGTGCCGGCCTGCGAACCAAAGAGTCGCTGGTTCGATTCCTAGTCAGGGCACACGCTTGGGTTGCAGGCCAGATTCCCAGCTGGGGGATGCGTGAGAGGCAACCACACATTAATGGTTCTCAGCTTCTCTGTCTCCCCCGCCCTCTAAAAACAAATAAAAAAAATTTTTTAAAAACTCTGGCAGGAAATATGCCAACATGCCAACTGTGTAATCAGTAGGGAGAACACAGACAGGGTCGGCATGTGCCGGAGTCCGACAGTGCAGTAGGGATGAGATCCGAATCCAGCTCTTCTTAGTCCTGCACTGTGCTTGCACAGGTGAGCAGGTGAGACACACTTTCTCCCTGCAAGCTGGCCAGCCTCGGGCTGGGGCCACAGAAGCACCCGCCCTTGGGTTGTGGTGGATTTAACTTCAACAAGCCTCAGAGCCTCACGTTCCTCTGTCCACGATCAACTTCGTTACTCACAGAATGGTGCACAGCAGCACGGATAGCACCTGGGAGCTCGTTAGAAATGAAGAATCTCGGGCGCCATCTCAGACCTACTGAGTCCGAATCTGCTTTTTAACAAGTGCCCAGGTGATTCACCTGCACATCACAATTTGAGAACTGCTGCTGTAAAAATGCCTCCCCGGCCCCAGTCCCTTCCAGATTGCTATGGAAACCACCACCCCAGCCCCTCCTCCCAATGTCCCTTCTCTTGCCCTGAAACAGAGTGCTCTCTCAGACATTCAAGCATGCTTTGGGGCACAAGACGAGAAGTGCTATCTCCAAAGACGCTTTATTAATCAAAATAATGCCTGCACTTCATGGCTTATATGTTTGCCTCAAGTCTGGCTGGACCCCATCCCTCTACAACAGCCAGAGCAGCGGTGTGTTGATAAATGTTTAACAACTGATTTTCATAGAGCAAATACTCCCACCTGGACCAATTCCAAGCCACCACGATGATGTCATGGCACGTGGGCTTGAGAAAGGACAGGCGCAATTGGCCCGCTCCAGCACACCACTCAGCCGGAGCCTCGTTTTTCTGAGTCAAGATCCTTCGTACGAGAGGGGAAGCCACAGCATTATTTCAGCTAATGAGGACGTAATGTTTTATCGTTGACTTCTACAACCACTTAAATTTATCCATCTCTAATTAGTTTTGGCCAACAGAAAATGACTTGCCAAATATACTCTGCAACAGCCTGTCAGACCATAAAATTGTCTGTGCTGGCTGTTCTCTCGGAAAACAGAGGGCGTCTGCAGCTTGGGTTTGCAGTGGAGATGGGCTGGGAAGCCTGGGCTCAGCCTCATGAATTAAACATTTCCAGAAGCTTCTAGGTGGGAGGAGAAAGGGGTTCAGGCAACATCTATGCCATGAATTTCCCCCCAAACTCCAGTGTCTACATTTTTCACATTTCTTAACAGGGACAAGGTGTAGCAGCAGGGCAGTTTTGAGTTAGGAAGACAGACAGTCCAGTTGGGAATCCAAGGAGGAGTTTGATTGACAGAGAGGAGAGGGCAGCTCATATGGGAGATGGGAACTGGGAACACAATATAGAGAAAGGGACTGAGAACTGTTTGGAAAACACTGAGTAGGTCTGTTTGGCTGGAGGAGAGGGTTGTTCATTATTGTCCTCATGATTAGCTGCCACTTACTGAGCATTTGCCATGTGCCAGGCTCTATGCTAAGCATTTTAAGTCAATTATACCAATAACTCTTCACAGAAATCCTATATCATCATCATCATCATCATCATCATCATCTCTGTTTTACTGGGGAGGAAGCTGTGGTTTAAAATAAGTTTAAGTTCCACTTATTTATGCATTCACTGATTGATTCTTGCATGTGCCCCAACCAGAGATTGAACCCACAACCTTGGTGTATCAGGATGATGCTCCAAATGAGCCCTGCAGCTAGGACTAACATATGAATTTTGAGGAAGACCATTTAACCCATAGCAGACATTGTAAGTCATGATTATTTTACCCATGCATTTAATTGTTCAGTGTCTGTAACCTCCATTAGATTACAGGTGCCACCAAGGCCAGGTCCAAGTCAATTTCCATCACCTCACGGCACCCAGCACCTAGCCCAGGGCCTGGCAGGTGCTCTTGCTATTTGGTGCTTCGTTAATATTTGCTGACCAAGTGGGTGGCTCTTGGAATGAGCTGCCTTCAGAGGCAGTGGCTGCCTACCCTGGAGTCATTGGGACAGAGGTTGGGTAATCAGCACAGGACTGGGTCATCAGAGCCCACCCTAAAACCCTTTCCCCACCCTGACAGTGTGTCACTCTCTGGCATTCCTGAAATAAGCCCGAAGTTCCTTTTGTTCTGCTGCAAACTGGCAGAGCAACCTCCTCTTGTCCTTCAGTTCTGCCAATTTCTTTCTTTCCCTTTAAAGTCTTCTTTCCTCAGGGCTGCCCCTCAGGGCTGATTCTATTGACAAACTCGAAATCCTACTGGGTTTGCAGCCTGATACTGCTCTTAGCTGTTTGAAACAACAACCACATAATAATTCCTATACTTTTAATAAAGCCGGGGTTATTCAACCCTCTTCTCTCCTCCAACCCCCTTGCAGTCTCCTTAACACAGCCAGGTGGCTAGGGAATGACACAGTGTGTGAGCACAAGCCTTCTGCACAGAAACCAATAAAGCATCCAGACTTCCACTGGGAGGAACTTGCAGGAAAACGGCAAAGGGAGCAAAGGTATAGTGCAGGCTTTGGTCTTCCTTCTCTGTCCAAATGCTGATTTGTGATGGAACCTCAGAGATGTCTTTCAACCTCTCTGGGTCAGACACTTAAAGGAAACAAAGAAATTTAAAAACAGTCAAATGACTTGGTAGGGTGATGGGATCGTGGTTGTGTCTGGCTTTCTTCTCTTTCATTTCTGCTTCTGTTGCCATGATGCTGTTTGTTCAACAAGTATAGTTTGCTTTTCGTCGCTAAACTAGGTGCAATGTTGAAATGCCTCAAACAGAAGTCAAACATTTGCTTGCAGGTGTTTGCAGAATAAACTGCCTTTTTATGCATTTCTAGAGCCAGCAAGGGCATGGTGAAGTGGGAAGCAGGGTGTGGTATAAACTTTTGAGCCCTTATAATATAAACTTGGCCTTGTAGTTATCTATCAGGAGTGGGGTCACACCCAAAATACCTGATGTAAGGTGGTTCCCCAGATGGGAAGTCAGGGTGTGGCAAATGGGTGAAGGAGAAACTGCCTGCAGCCCGGCCAGAAATGACACCACAGCCACCACATCTGTCGCGATTTCTTACAGCAACGACTCACACGTGCGGTGTTTAAAGCCATTTCACATATGTGATCTCATTCAACCCTCAAAGCTCCTCTTGTGAGGCCCTTGGTTATGTCATGCACATGCCACAGAACATAACCCAACTTAGAGAGATTACTGACCTTATTCTTCCCTTGTGCGCCAGTGATGCACCAACAATGGTGGTGATGTCTGTGGTGTAGGATTGTGTTCCTGGGAAGAATGCTGCACCATGAATTTTCTTAGCCAGGTCATTAGAGATGGATTCTCGTAACTCCACAGCAACATGAAGGCTAAACTACCAACCTACACAAACGGCCTGATCGTGAAGCCCAGTGGGCTAGTTCAAGAGTTTTCAGGCTGCCCTGGCTGGCTAGTTCAGTTAGAGTGTTGTCCCAATAGGCCAAGGTTGTAGGTTCGATCCATGGCCAGGGTGCATACAAGTCAACCAATGAGTGGATTAATAAGTGAAATACAAACCAATGTTTCTCTCTCTAAAATCAGTAAGTAAATTAAAAAGAAAAAGAGTTCTCAAGCTTTTCTCCACTGACACACAGAGGATGGACGACATGTGCATATGTGACACACCTCCATGAACATCCTCAGGGTCACACACAGTGAGTTCCTAGTCGCTCACTAGCATGACTCTCTCGTCTGGCCTGGAAAGCACTCTGCAGCATAAGTAAGCCAGAAAGTGAGCAAGTAACTCATGGGAATACCTCAATAGTGTCTCAAGTATTAGCATTAGGAGTTCTACACAATGGCTAAGAGCGCAGCCTTTAGAGAATGGCCTTTAGTGACAGACAGAACATGGTTTCAAATATTAGCTGTAATTCTTTCTAGCTATATGACCTTGAGCAAGTTCATTTACCTCTCTGAGCCTCAGTTTTTGCAAATTGAGGATAATAACACCCATCTCATAGGATTTCCCAGTAATAATAAATAAGATAACACAGTTGTGCCACACGTAACAGCATTTTTGTCGACGACAAACCACACATACAATGGTGGTATACCAGATAGCCTAGGTGTGTACTGAGCTACACCATCCTGGTTTGTGTAAGCACACTTGGAGATGTTTGCCCAACAATGAAATTGCCTACTTGATGAACTTCTCAGGATGTATCCCTGTCATTAATGGATACTGACTGTATGTATGTACAAAGCTCTTTCCAACAGGCTTAGGACACAGCATGCATTCTGTAATTGCTAGTTAATTATAGCAGCAGTGGCGCTACTAGAAATTACTTGAAAGCTCCTTCAAAAATGACCACAACGCACTAGACGAGCTCTGGCTCTGAGTGACCTTGCTCCCAGACTTTTGCCCACAGAGTCGAGAGTTGGCAGTCAGTGCGATCAAGTTCAGGAGGAAAGCTGGACCATTCCAGCAGAAATCCTGCCAACATCTGTGGGGCTCCCTCATCAAAGATTATACCTTATGGAGGGTATAGAAGAAAAAAGGTCAGAGAACCCATGAAGAGGCATGTTGATAAATCAGGAGCAAGAACTTGGCACGCCCAGCAAACATTTACAAGCAAAACACACATACAAATCTCTCTGGAAGGCTTCTGAAAGGAGAAAGGGGTTGGCCTTGAAGTACAGGGAAGATCTGGGTAGGAGAAAAGAGGCAGGGCAGAGCCAGGTATGAAGAAAAGGAGGAACACATCGCCAAAGCAGGGAGTCTGTGCCAGAACACTGTGAGCAAAGGTTCCTTTGCCACCTTCTCCTTGTCTCCTCCATCATCCCCTGCCCGTCCCCAAATAACTCAGCCCTATGGCTAAGCTATCAGGATGTTCTGAGTTGGTTCTGCCTGCAGTGTTCCCCAGCTATCTAATTAAACATAGCACATTTAATTGAATCATAGTGAAGCCCATAGCTGACGTCTCTACACCCGGAGGGAAAAAGATGGGGTAGGGTGAAAACTAATGGCGTGGTACTGGTGCCAGCTACAACTCCACAGGTATTTTCAAACCTCAGCATAAAAGCAGGCTATTTGAGGCAATATCATGTATAGATTAAAGTAATCTCCCAAACAAGAGGAGAGAAGATATCCCTTTTATACAACAACAGTTCAGTAAATTTTGTTTAGCTTGCGTAGGATACTGTTAATTACAGTAATTTATCAAAGTGGCATAAGGTGGTATTCACACACACAAAGAGTATTTTCCCACAGTTGAAAATCCTTAGTTTTATAGAAGCTGAAGCTAGTACTAATTGAATTTTCACTTGGGTAGATAAAATCTTTAACAACTCCTGAATAACTAAGTGCTCTTTGCTCAGTGATGTGGATCAGGATGATTTACAACACCTTTCACGTAATCATGCTAATTTTGCTTTCATATGATTAATTAAAACAATATGTTCATTCTTCCTAAAATGGAATTAGGGCGCCCAAGGAGTTGGCTTTTATTACCAACTTCCCTATCCAGCAATAAAAGCAACCTTCACACATTGTCTTCAAGTAAGTGGTAAGTAAATGGGGCCCTGATGGAAAGACATTATCAAGTTCAGCTTTGCTCTTTGGAAGGCAAAAGAGGTGAGTGTGATGGGCAGATAGAGGTTTTTAGACCTCAGAGTTGAAAAGGACATTAGAGGCAAGCTCATGGAAACCTCCCTTCACAGATGAGAAAACTGAGGCTTGGCGAGGAGGCCAAGAAGTCATCCCCAACTTATAAGGCCCCATTTCTGGCAGAATTGGTGTCAGTATCCAGCTACCCTAAGACTAAACCCAGTCTTCTCAAGAAAGAGCACTGGGTTGGGAGTCAGCAAACCTGGATTTAAGACCTAATTCTGCTGCCACTCACTGGGGGACCTTAGGAGGCACTAAATCTCTTTCTCCTTCTGTAGAATTGGGCTGATGGCATCTGCACTGTCAATCTTCCCAAATAAAGGGCCATGAGACAGATGACTACTCCTCCCTAACCCCCATTCTCTCCCGCATTTCCCAGACTCCTTGGGCTCAGGGCCTTATAGCCTCCACTCCTTAGAGCCCTCAAAAGGGTCCCTCTTGTTTTTCCAGCTGGAGTAGCTAGGGGCTGGGACACAGCAGGGCCTCCCAGCCAATTAGTGACAAAGATGGCTTGGAGCTCACAGTCCCTGTGTGGCCTCCTCCCCATGCCTGGTCCCTCAGAACCCTCCGTGCACTCTGCCATGGGTGACAGTCGATGGCAACTCTCCTGGGGGATGATCCTTAACACTGAAGAAGCCCTGTTCACCCTGAGGCACCAGCCCACCTGACCAGTTAAAAAAAAGACCCTTTTTTAAAATCAGGACCTCTCATATGAGACTCAAATTCTGAGCAGTTAAAGATAGAAAGTGCTTCAACCACCTTCACTTTACAGATGGGGAAACTGAGGCCCAGAGCAGGGGGTGGGGGGGGAGCGCCATTTACTAAACACCTCTGATTTCTCAGGTATCACATTCAAGGGCAAAAAAGAATGTGTGACTTATCCAGGGTGGTCTGGCTGCCAAGGGCTTAGTCAAGACTCACTCAGGGCTGCTCTGCTGTGCATGCAATCACCAGCTCCCCACGTAGCTTCTTACACATACTATTTCAGCTTATCCTTCCAACCTCCCTCCACAGAGGGCACTGCTCTCACCTCCGCTGGAGAGATGAGAAAAGGGAAGCAGAGAGGTAAAGTCACCTGCCTGAACTCACATGACCAGTGGGGTAAAAGGCTGAGATTCAAATCCAGACCCTGGGTCCACAATGTGGCCCTGAGCCCTCCCTCTACTGCCACCTGCAATGCGCTGCCTCACCTTGAACTTCTGCTAGGTCTGCAAGGTCTATGGACCTTAATGGAGCAATACTCTCTATACACATGTAACATAAAACCCATTAGAAGGTGCCAACTACCAGCATCACAGGCCCTCAAACCAACAGTGGCAGAGACTTCAAACGGACCTTCAGAAATTTTTGCTTCTCCCAAGGGGTCACCAGGCTGTGGCTCCAAGGATGTCATTAGCATAATGACAGCCCTGCTCTCAGCCTCAGGCCCCATGTTGACGCTGCCTGAGTGGCTGCCTCCTACCTCTCTCCTCTGCTTCATGCTCCACTGCAGAGGGAAGACAGCCAAGTTCATCTGTGGCAGAAGTCTTAAACCCACTTGGCAAGTACATGGCCATTTCACCAGAAATACCCCTGGGTTTCTCTAAGCTGGCTTGACAGTCAAAAGTAGGGGAAACAATAAAATAAAAATCATGAGCAATGTGGGATAATACGACAGTAAAAAATGGGCATTTTAAAATGAAAACATTAATCGATTCACCTATTAATTCATCATTTTTATTATCACAACATCTTACCTTCCCAATCTCAATAATTGGTAAGCAAGTCTTAAATTATACAAAATAGCTCTGGCTGGTGTGGCTCAGTGGATTGACTCCTGGCCTGCAAACCAAAGGGTCGCTGGTTCGATTCCCAATCAGAGGACATGACTGGGTTGCAGGCCAGGTCCCCAGAAGGGGGCACATGAGAGGCAACCACACACTGATGTTTCTCTCCCTCTCTTTCTCTCTCCCTTCCCCTTTCACTAAAAGTAAATAAATAAACATTTTTAAAAAATCAATAAAATAAAATTACACAAAATAATCAAATGTTTCTTCTAGGCACGTTTAAAGTGAAAAATTACAAGGATTTGTATAACACTTCTGCAGAACAGAAGGAACTGTACATATCTCCGCAAAACAGACAGATGATTTCATCATCTTTTGATGATAATTCCAGGCAGAGAAACTTCCTACAAACCATGACATTGAGACCCATCCTCACCTGCTAGGACTGTGAGCTCAGGAGTTGGGCTGCCCAGGTCTTATTCCCGTTCCTCTGCTTCCAAACTGTGTGGCCCGGCAAGTACCTGTCCTGGCCCAGCCTCACTCTCCTCTGCAAAGTAGGGATCATAAGTATCCAGATGCGGTAGAATCCTTCTAAGGATTGAGACGAAGTATGTAAAGTTTCCAATGTGTATTAGTGGTTATCAGCATGTGGTTATTTATTTTTGCCAACAAATACAATGTTTGTTATATTAATGAGAATTCTTCCAATTGGAAGGAGCAGAAGCCAGCTGAAATTAGCTTAAACAAAAGGGAATGTACCAGCTGACGCATCTGAAGACTCACAGCCAGTACCGGCCCCAGGCTTGTCAGGGTCCAGGAGCTCAAGCAGCATCAGAATCTCTGCTCAACACTCTAGATTTTATCTGGCTTGGGTCTATGAGTGTCCTCATTGTCTTAGCCTCCTTGGGGACATGGCTTCTGGGATCAAATTCCGCCACTAATGACACAGGAGGCAAGATGGAGTTACCACGTCCACCCTCCCTGTGGCCAGGGAAGCGGGGTGGCGGGGTGGTGGTGAGATGATCGGCCACTCCAGCAGAACCACACGGGCAGGAGAGAAATTTTCCAGAGGAAGAAGGGCGCACTGCTCTGGGTGGACTGGAAGAATAGATATTTGCTATACCTGTTCTTAATATGCAAACCAGAGTATACACTAACTATGTAGGTCTCTGATATTCAATTTATACACATTATTCAACAGACAGTAGAGATGAACCATAAGGTGTACACACTTTGCAAACAGAGATTGCATTTATACTTTCTTCGGTCCTTCACAGTGCCCAGCATAGAACAGACACTCAGTATATAGCAAGAGTAGAACAGATGTTTCGGGTGCCTTTGAAAATCCAATATGGAGTCTTTGTCAGCCATGACAGTTATGTCAAGCCCGAGGTGATGAGGTGTAATGGGAATGCCCTTAGGAGGGGCCCAGAATGCCCCAAAACCACAAGTCTGCACTCTGGGTGTCCAGACTCCATCTGGACACTGATGGAGGGGGACCTCCTCCTCTTGGAGATATAAGGACTTAGAGCTCCAGCCACCCAAGGCTCGAGCTTGGCTGTACCACAGGTCATGCTCAGAGCACTGCCAGACTTCCATTCCACAGGACACCTGCGGCCACTGCAGCCACCTGGCTTGAAACCCATGCCCGCCTTTCCACCTGCAGACGCCGCCAGTGACCGGAACTTCACATCGGATGCTTGCTTCACATGATTCTATCGAGTACGCGCCTCTCTCCATGTATAACCTGAGTGTGACTCTATTGGCTTACTGGGGTGTCTCCCCTAAAAAACCCAGTACTGTGGAAAGACACCAACACGTGTGAGTGACTCCTTTCGGGGACACTCCCTTGCCCACCACACACTCTAAGGAGTATTTCTGAAGTGACTAATAATTTAGCTGTTTAATGAAACTATGTCACTGTATTATCACCTGGGATTAATTAGATTATGGTTCAGTTCAAAAAACAATAGCCCCCAAACCTTAGTGACTTAGCACAGGTTTACTTCTCACTCACAACAAGTCTGCCACAGCACAGACGACCCCGGGGCAACTGTGCTCAGAAGCTCAGGCCCAGGTGATCGGAGGCTCCCCGTCCTGCAGCGCACCCCTGTAATGTGAAGCTCCGGAGGGGGGCAGTCTCCTACTGGCAATTAAGTCCTTCACTCCTGAGTGACTGAGTGACCGCATCACTCTGCTCATGACCCACTGGCCAGACCCAGATGCCAGCCCCACCTACTGCAAAACACTGGGGAATATCATCTTCCGTATGCCTGCAAGTTACCTGTCCCTGCAAAAATCAATTAAAATAAAACTGTGTTCTATAAAAGTTCTACTCCAAAGTTTAAATATTAATAAGAAGATCTGAAGAAAACCGCCTGAAACCTATTAACACGGCTTTCCTACTTCTCCGTCACTGGGCGCCACTCCTCACACTTCTGACTAAGCCCGTGTTACAGGCCAGCAGAGACTGCTTTCATTTGGAAGTTCAAAGTTTATTTATTTTGCACATTCCACTCTTAGAAATGACCTTCAAAATCCAATTCATCATACAATGTTCCTAGAGGCAATCTGTAGTTCTTTACAAAAAAAAAGGCCTTTTAAAAAAAATTGGCCCACTCTTGGACACCATAATTCCATTGCTATGATTTCACCTGAGAAAGTATGTATGGGTGTACGCACAGATTTAGCTACAAGGATGTTCCTCGCAGCCCATTTGTAACAGGGAAAAGTAAGAATTAACCGAAATGCCAGCAAGAGTGTGCTGGTTGAATAAATTAGAGTGTGTCCTCACACCAGAATAACACGCATCCATTTATAATCACACTGTGAAAGTGCATTTATTTACGTGAAAAGAAGCCTGTGGCACGTTAAGTGGGGAGAAAGCAGGCTATAAAATGGTATGTACATCGCATATGCCTGGGAGGTTCTGGAAGAAAATATATCAAGGAATTAATAATGTTTGCTCCTGTGTGGGCAGGATTATGGGTGTTTTCATTTTCTCCCTTTTTTTTT